>UCOH01004475.1:0-26905 GCA_900474275.1 Synergus japonicus | reverse complement strand
ATATATATATATATATATATATATATATTAAGTATTAAAGAGATAAATCTCATGAAATTCTTTTATAATTTTTGAAATCATATTAAACCCCTTGAAATCCCTTAAAATTTCTTCAAATCACTTACAATCTTTAACAATCCTTCAAAGTTTGTTTGATATTTTTATTCCAATAAATGTAAAACAAAATCGTCTGAACTGCAAGTCAATACATATTATACTCTAGATAATTATTAAAAGAACGAAATTTTTTTATTTTACTGCGATCAGAAGTGGATTTTCGTTTATTTAATTAAATTTTTTAATTAAATTAACTCCTCCTCTGCTCGTCGATGCAGATTCAGAAGTTAAGTGAAAATTAATTTATCATCGAGGAAATGTTCCATTCAATGCTATCATAATTACTTTGAGGAATAACTTGTAGTGTTGCATATTGCCATATGATATCTAAGATCTGATTCATGACACTTTGGAAATGAACTCTTTGAATGAAAATGGTATGCATCTAACAATGAAAGGATATTTTCCAACAGGAACTTTGATATCGATTACTAATGTTAATGAAGCATTTTATGTTGTTTTGAAACCTTTGAGTTTGATTTTTTTATCAGTATCCATTAATCTGTAACCAGAAGTTTTGAACGTTCAAAGGAACGAAATATTTATTCCCAATTCTACTTTATCCAGAAATATTGTTCCAACTAAAAATAATAATAATAATAATAATAATAATAATAATAATAATAATAATAATAATAATAATAATAGGCATTACAAGTTTCTTTCATTCAGAATTATTTTCAATGAAAATGAATCAATACTTTAAAACTGTTTCTAGATTAACATAATATCAATGCAAAAATTCGTTCATTTGAACGTTCAGAACTTTATTGTTTTATTAATCCGTTATCCAATATCGAAATCCTTTGTTTTGAATTCAATTTTTAAAATTAAATAAGCCTTTTCGTAAGGATTCACTAGACGGTGAAAAATTGGTTGTTTTTGACTCGAAATTTAAAATCAAATTATTCTTTGTGGATTAAATTCCCATTTCCCGATTTATTCCAATCTCCAAAAATTTTCGGTAATTTGTCAAATTAATCAAGTTAGCTGAATCCTCCGGTGAGAAATATGATTTGGACCACGATGTCAAAAACGAATCTGCACCAGTCAATCATTAGAAAAAATGCATCGTCCTTAATAATCGAATTAAGGTAGGAACGGAGTCCAGAGCTTTCATTTCCTTTTTCAATTTCTCGTTTGAATTTCCAAAATTGAAATTTAGGTTTCAATTGAGTTGTGTCAGTTTAGATTAGCGAATAGCGATTGAAAGGATGTTTGGTAAGAGAGAAAAGGTCTTACCGTGGGCATCAGTTGGTCTGTCGACCTGACCCTAGTGACCTTGTTCCTATAGATTATCCTCTTGACGAATTTCTCCATAGGGTGGTTCCACTTCATGAAGGTAACGTAAAGAAGGTAGAAGCTGAAGAGCACAAGAGCCTCATACCAATGTATATAGTTATCGCGAAAGAAGTAGATCAGGGTGATGAGGCTAACGCTGTAAAAGGTGCAATCGCGAAACAGTGGCCACCATGTGAGCGAGAGTACGGTCCTCGAGAAGATAGCACACATGCCGATAACGAAGAGAATATTAAAGACAGCAGAGCCGACGATGGTACCAATGCCCACGTCGTCGAACGAGACGAAAACCCCGATGATCGAGGTAAATAGCTCAGGGGCGGAACCCCCTGCTGCCATGAATGTGGCACCGGCCACGTCGTCGGCGATCTCAAGTTTCTCGATAATCACGTCGAGGGACGGCACGAAGAACTCGTCACAGACGATCGCCAATGCGACAAACATATAGACAACCCCAAGGATATGGAGTAAAACAGCTCCTCGACGTCGTTCCTCCAGCGAGAAGAAATCTTTTGGAAAGAGTGGTGCCTTCTCCTCGGTGAGATTCCCGCCGACTTTGCTATGATGATGATGATGAATGGTGCTGTTGTATCCCTCGATCTCGGTGTTGTTGTTACCTCCGTGGTAGAATTTGTCAGTCGAATTGTAGCCGGGGTTGGCAGTGGAGCTGCTCTGCTGGAGCGGAACCGGGGTGTTGGGTGCGGGCCGATGGCCCAGCGTGGCGGATGGAACCATGCCCAGCATCAGCAATATCACCAGCAGCACTGGCCTCCAAAGCCGGTCACGGTATCCGCTCATGATGGAAAATCCGCGTCCACGAGGACCTGCAGAATAAGGTCCTGTAGGACGAGGACGTTGTTCCACCTCCTGCATAGGATGTCGCACGGAGGTTGCACCTCAGGGAAGCCCAGTTGAGGGTCGGGTCATGCCGTCGAGACAAGTAGCGGTCGCATCCTCTTCTCTCTCCTGGGACCGAGTTTCTGCGTCTCGTCCCGTCGTCTCGGGAACTCCTTTTGGTATCGTCGTACGTTCTTGTCGTCGCCAACGTCACGGTTGCTGTCACTTTCTGCTTCTGCCGTCTCCACCACGTCCTCTTTCTCGCGGTCACTGAAATGTGTTGAATGGTATATGGATGGCATATACCCCAATATGTTTCACAGGAGCAGCAGAACGGCGCCCCCGCCGCGATGCCCGCCCGCTGCACACTGGAACAACCCTGTTCCGTTTCGTTCCGTTCCTTTCCGTTCGTTCCTGCCTTTCTTCCTTTCTCGCGGACCCGTGGTCGACTGTCTCTTCCTCTCTCGGTTTCTGCTCGCGAGCCTATCTTCTTCCCTCTTTTACAAACTCCCACAGCCGTTCTTCCTGCCCTCTCGCTCGAAGAGGTGGTAGGTCGTAGAAGTGAGCGGATGAGCGCGCGCGCGCGCAACCCCTTTGCCGGGACTCCCGCTCGATATCAGAGTCAACTCTACGACTACTACAGGAGTGCTACGCGAGCATATAACGGGTGTCGCCCGCAGTCGCCCGATCAGAATCTACAGCTAGAACACTCCAACTCTCGTGGACCTTGCTGACTTCCTTCCTTCCCATCGTTCCAATCCAGTATAACCAGTTCTCGTCCTGCCGGGAGGATCAATGGCTCCATCGAGTACCGCGCCAACTACAGAGGCAAAAGAGTCATCCACGAGACGTTGCGATGTTGAATCACTGATCGGAACAGGGATGTATTGTCAGAAATCAATGGGCTAAAGTACGTTAGTTAAATGCGAAGCACAAAAGGGTCAAACCGAAATAGGCCACTTGAGGACAATTGAAGTTACACTTTCAGTTCCTATCTCTCTCTATATATCTAATAGCTTCCTTAGTTGTCGAGAGAATCGATGGCCACATCTCGAATGCACTATTTAATTAGGGACAGATTCAACTAAGAGATGATACAGATATGCAATGAAGAAATTGTTCCTAACTGCTTCTATTAATACCTAGTAATCATCATTTTCCGAACTTTCTGATATATCGTTAAGGAGTTAGTTATAGAAGTGGTAGAAATCGATAAACGATAGAATAGTTAAAATTTTGCAAGACGCAAACATTTTGATCCAGTTTCTATAATATAACTGTTTCCGTTTAGCTGAAAAAATGATTCAACTTCCAGATTTATGTAGTGTCTCAATAGCTTTCTTAGTCTCAGGGAAGATCAATAGTTATATCTCGAACGCGCTACCTAATTAGGGAGAGATTTCAGTAATGGATAGTAGATTTGCATTAAGCAAACTGTGTGGTTGAGGAACAAACCATTTGCTTGGTGTTGATTTAAACAAACATTTTGGGACCTTCCTATTTTATTTTAGCCCTAGGTAAATGGTAAATACCTCCAACTGAGAGCCTTCAATTTTCTACTAATGTTTTTATTTAAATGAAGAAAAAAGTAGTTACTTAACAAGATGTATTGTAAGAAATTGAAGAGAGTTTAAGATTCGAGCTTTCAGGGACTTTAGTCGATTTCTTGCTTCCTTCCTTTTTACAGCTCCTATCCGGAATCCACTAGTTTTTTCTAACGCTGGAAGGATCAATCGTACATCTGGAACGCACTTACTAATTAGGGGCGGATAATCAGTGATAGTATCTTTAATCTCGAATTAGTTTTAAATTAAAATCGTAACACTTAAGCAATTTCAAAGCATATCTTTATATAAGTATGTATAAATAAATATTTTCTGTGTAGGTCGATCATTTATCACTGATTTCGAATTTCCTTATTGATAAGGATATAAAAGAACTGCATTTCTCGTTTAAATTGATAACTAAAGCTCATCCTTGAGAATTTTCTGTGTAGGAGCAGGATATTACAAGACTATTATAAGGCAGCTGATATCCCAATCTCCTATGGGCGTTTTTGCCAGGAAATATTTCTTTAAGGTCTCTCTATGAGTGAATCAAATCAATAATAATAATAATCACTGATAAATCATTTTTTCATATATTTTAAACGAACGAAGTTCTTTTAATTATTTAAATTTCGAAAAAGTGGATAAGTAGTAACTAATACTCTAAAATGTTAATCTACTTAAATCAACCACTAGAAAGTCTCTACAAAGTGATGTGGTGAGCGTGGCTGGCTATCTTGAAAATAAACGAAATTTTTTATCTTTCTGATTGTGCTTTTTCGTTGAAAGCTCGTCGCCAGTTGCCGCTGCAGCAAAAATGAGTTGACGTGACACTGAAGAGAGAAAATTACTCCACAGAAAAGATTCAATTGATTTTTTTAACATGATTAAAGTATAGACTGCTACATGCAAAATCTCCTAGTTCAAAAATTTGTTTACATGTTAATTTTTTTTTTGTATACATTTTCATGTAGTCTATAATTTTATAATATGCATGACTAAATTATTTTCGGGGAAAGATTCTCATTTGTAAGAAGGTTACTAAGAAACGATCACGTTTCATAAGAGTGCAATATACGACAGCAATAAAGATTTTTCCGGTGTAGGCATTGTTCAGCGCGAACAAAATATGGAACGAAATATAAGAAAACCTTGAAGTAGGCACTCTCTTATGAATCTGTGAGGCTTTTTCTTTTACCATCTATATATTTCACTCTCATGAAACCACGAACTGAGAGACTAGAGTCTACCCACATTTAATATATAAATTTTCCAATGTCCATCCTTTGATGATTATACTTCATTAGTGGCCACGGATCATAATTATTTTAAATTCTTATCTCTCAGTATGTCTTTTACCGGACTTTTCAAAGAAAGTAACATTGGCCAGAATTATTTACTTTAAACTAATTTATAAAATTAAAATGCATCCAAATTGGAATTCTTTCAATGTTAAAGGCTTTTAAATTAAATTCTCCAGAGCAGATGCAGAATTCCTTAACTTTTTTCAATTTGCAGGTTTTCCAGTGTTTTAGTATTGTACGAATTTCTGTGGAAGCACGTGTAACTCTCTATTAAGGAACCACATCCTCAAAGCTACTTCGTTATATCCCTTTACAGGTAATTAGTGATTTTTGCTGTGAAGTTTCATGGTTCACCTCGTTTCATCTTTCTGCGAATGTCGAAACTAGGGCCACGAACTCGTTGAGAAATTCCTGGGGCTCTTAAATGTCTTGACCTATTCCAAGTATTTACGAGAAAATAATTCTCTACTAGAATCTAGCAAGTTTGCAAAAAGAATGAAATTATAAGGATTTACTGAATGCATTAAACAAATTTACGCCCTTACACAGAAAAAAAGTCTGGATGGGGACTTTAAAACGAATTCACCTTATGTATTGTAAAATTTTCTATCCAGTTTGTGAAAAAACTCGTGATTGACGTCAGTCAATACCTCATACAGAAGGATTTTTTTACTTGCTTTTCGATATTAGCCTCACAACGGAAAGTAATTTTGTATAAAAATTCAACAACGTCTGGTCTCAAGAGTGGTAGAAAGTCATTTTCTCGTGCACGTCGATATGATTGATGTGATTTTAAAACTCGCGTTGAGATGGATTTTTGTATAAAACCACCCGACAGGTGAAAAATAGAAACAAGTTCAGTGGATTAGACTCTCCTATTTTGAATCTGGAATCCTCCATTGAAAAAAAGGTTTGGAATCAAACCTTTTCTCAGTGAGAATATTTTTCTCAGCGTGAGTAAGAGAAACCCTAAGAAAGCTGTCTTTGACAAAAAGTTTTAAATTAAAAAGTTTAAATATGCATAATTTGTTTGAAGATTGAAGGAACTACTTAATATTCGAGCAAATTATATTCCAGTTTAGTGACTTAGTTGGTTTTATGCAAAGTGGTGTTACTTAAGGTACGGAGTTAAATTCATGCTTGTGATATTGGATATTCTGAAGATTCTGATTTGGGATTTAACTCAAGTGGATATTTGCAGGACATTTAGATCTATTAGTCGTCGAACTTCAAACTCGAACGTAGATGTAAATACCTCATGGATTATTCAGAGGTATTATAAGTATTCATTAGAGGTAAACAAGGCGTGTCACGCAGCATATGATTTACTGTGTCTCGAAATACTGTCTCATATTAATAAATTTCGGACGGCAAATTCCAGATCCTGAAGTACTGAATATGTTGCTTTCATCTTTACCTTTCTGAGCATTTGTTTCTCTCAATTTTTAGCTTTCTCATGAAAATTTAATTAAATAACCGAGATAAAAAATCGAGAGTCCATGCGACAAAAGGGAAAATTTGAAACCATTTATCACAGGACAGGGCTTTAAAAATAAGTTAAGGCGTTGAGGAATCATTAATCATCGTGAGGATTAGGGACTTTGGTCGTAATATCGATTGTTTTTCATTTCTCAAAGGTTTTCTGGCGAATAGGTTACTATCGGTCCTTTCGGAAACGCGATCTGAGTACTTCGATCGTATCAAAGTGCTTGCGAGCAAAGGAAGTATACTGTTCTGATAGTATCTTTTACCAACCCAAAGATAGCGTGTCGCATGTCTGCCAGTGGCTCAGGAATTCATTAATTACCTCAGCTTTAAAACGGAGTATTATCACATCTCGAATATTATGAAATTCAGAGGTCACGGAAAGTTAACTGGAGAAGAAAATAAAACGTCCAAGAAAATCGCAAAGCGCTCCGGCCGATTAATCGAGATTTGGTCGATGCAAACTTTTACGCAGAAACTTTTGCCAGATTTATTTCCTCTGGAATGAAAGTCTAAGCTCTGAGCCATCCAGCGAGCGACGAAACTACTTTGAAATCCTTTGCCGTGCCTCGAGATAATTTCCTTCGTTCTTGACTAGATCTATTTCAATTTAAATTCAAATTGTATTCAGCTGTCTGTACTCCACGTGCGAGTCGCCTAAACTTAAAAAGATATGAAATTCTTATAATTGCCTATTGAAATTTTCAGACCCAATTGATATTCGAACTGCCGCATTGTAGAAGGAGATGTAAAATTTCTTGATCCGAATAAAAACGGATGAAAATACAAGAAAAAAATTGGACCCAGAAATGTTATATCGCCTTGTACGTTGCGGCGGTTCATTTGTAAAGGGCTGAAAGTCGGAAAGCCTCATCAAACCCAATAAAAATTAATAAATTGCAAATCTAATGAAAAAATTGTATTACAATCGATTAGTTTCCTTTTCCCTACATCTTTAAACTTGTCACGGACATCGTTCGTGATGTCACAAACAAATAAGTAAGCAGAACATTCCTGTCACAAAGTGGTACCGCCGAATTGTACGAAAACTTAAATTTGTTTCAAACATTTAGATCTCTCTTTCAGTTCGACAGATCGAAGCTCAACAGTCGACTTTTATGACTCTCCGAGTCTATAATTTGTCTTTCGTTGAAAAGAATTTATCAGACGCAGAAAATAAGGTTTCCAGGGAAGAGTACTAAATGATTTAAGAAGCCGTCACTGACAATTTAGTCGTTACTACTTTCGTCTTTAAAAATTTGTTTTACCTTCCTTATGGACAGAATTCAGTTCTAAATACATATCTCAAATAGAAGAAGAGGATTTTTGATTAAAAATCAAGAAATAAGTAATAAATCTAGCACTGATGTCAATTAAATGAGTTTTCATACATTCTCTTTAAAGATACAAATTAAATAATATCAAAAGAGAGAAAATAATCCATAAAATTGGATTACTTTATTACCAAGATTCTAGAAACTTATTGTTTCGTATTCGACTTTCTATCTGTTAAGAGACTTCATTCCCCTTATTTGCGGATGCTTTTATCTCGGTGAAACTACTTGGTGTTCTCTCCTAATGGCAACGAGGACTCCTTTAGTTACGCAACACTCTCTAGAAGTCATGATCTATCCAAATAACAAATGCTGACCCAAATACGTTTGTGCCAAATAGTCATATACATTGAAATGAAAGTAGGTGTTCTCAATTTTTAACTAATCTTCTCTTTACATTCTCATCTTCGTTTAAATTCTTTTAATTTAAAAATTCCTACTAGTCTATAATCCACCAAGTAAATAAAACACGATATTGCAATTTCATTTTACCGGGCGATTTCTAAATGATATCAATTTATATAGATGTCCAAAAATGCACTTTTTTTTGTAAAAAAATCACGATATTTCTTGAGATTAAATTCGTATTGAACGCCCCCAATTTAGTAAAGAACGACCTTCAATGTGTGCAAACAAATTAAATTTGAAATTTGAAGCATAGTTAAATTAATTGTAAGTAATTGTCAAGAAATTGGAAATTGGAAGAGTTTCCTCTTCAGCCGTAGTCGCGAGGTTAATGATAGGTTTCAATCATATAATGGTTTTAATTACTAATTGTATTATTAATTATAGCATCGACAATTACTAATTACAGAGTAATAATTAGTCATATCAAATTTGTTGAAAAAATCTTGGTACATTATAAAGGACATACAATTAAATGCACTGTAATTTGTTTAAAAACGTTTAAAAAATTAATTAATTGCTTGCGATAGGTAAAAAAGAAATGTATGGTTTTTTAATTACTAAAAGAAATGAACGATGCATCTGTGTATGTCCTTTTTTAGGTTCTCTAATATCCTAAAATTTTAGCGAAAAATTCTCATTATTTTGAAAAAAAGATTCAAGGAAGCTAAAATAATATTTCTGGTTACGTAAGTCATGTATTGCATATTCTTAATAGTCTTGCTAAAGGACGTAATCGATCGTTGATGGCACTGAAAACCGACGCGAAATATCCTCTTTACCTTGAGCGATCGCTCTAAACGAACAGCGTTTTAGGGGCGGTTGGGCTGAACATAATGTAATCACGTATACATAATCGATTCTGCATATTATAAACATACCATTGATTCCCTTGATAATTTTAGAGGCCTAACAAATGCTATCCTCCATTACTGAATTACGTTCTTACATTGAAATTGATTGAAATTGAATTTCAAAATTTTTCCTACACGATTCCAAATTCTGATTTGGCATCGAAAAATAAGAATCAATTTTTAATTTCAAAGAGTTTGATTTTTTAATATTCTTTAAGAATAACTCAATTATACAAAAACTCCCTTTATAAACAAGTTTTGTAATCACTTTTTACAATAAACTATAATTCTTTAAATCGTCAAACAGTAAAAAAGAAGAAAAAAAAAAAGAAAATTGTAATAATATCGCCGATATTATATTACATTAAATAAAGTGATTGATGTTAATCATTAAATTATTCAGTTAACACTTTATATACAAATGAAGTCTACATACATATCTGTAAATTATGCTTGAGAATAAAAAGCGAGACACTCCAACTTATAGATCTGAAAAGAATTTAAAATAAGTTAATTTAGATTCAAGTCTTTTAAATTAATGTACGATATTTGGATTACTTGGAGATCCAACAACGTCTATGATATCTGATTTAACTTCAGGTTCCATTTTTGGCAAAAGGACAGGTGGTATCGTTAATGTCTGGAAAAATAAATCAAATTATTTATAAGTGTTAAAATTAAAGATACGTGCATTTCAATCACAGAGTAGATTTAAAAAGTAGAAGAAATTAAAGGACAAACCTTTCCAGGGACGAGAGCTTCATATTGATGCTTGAGAGACTGCAATTCATATTCACAAGTTGAGAGGGCTCCTCTCAATTCATAATGCAAAACCATATCGCTGCGTAGTTCATTGAATTGCTGGCAAATCTGTTCTGTTGGTGGTGGGTTTAATTCTGAAACAATAGAGAAATAAAAATTGTAAATAAACATTAAAAACCTGTTATAAACTAAATTTCTTATCAAATTATGGATTATCTTACTATCAAGATGCATTTCTGTTAGCATTTGTTCAATCCCCTTCATTTTCTTTTGCCCTAAACTGCTCGGTAGTTTAATCCTTTGCGATCGAAGACTGGCTCCACTATTTTTGAAATCAGGAAACTTGATTCCCGCAGACTCCACTGCCTGAAAATTAATGGTCTTTGGTGACAGACCATAAGGACTCAGAGGTTAATGGATTTGTGTATATTGTGTAAAATAAAATAAAAAGTATCTTGAACTAATAATCAAAATAATAATCATACTTACTAATAATTAATAAGAATCAGAGTTGTGTACTTGGTCAATTAAAAACAATTATATAAATAATGAACTTACATGAGAAGAATCTGTTTTGCTTGGCCTATTTCTGGACGAACTGCTACTTTTCTTCGAAGATTTTCTTTCACTCTTTCTTGGATCTGCTTGATGGTCAGCTGCCGTTATCAACTTTTGTAAATCTTGAGTCTTACGATCTCTTTCCTTTTTCCTTTGCTCGATTTTACGCAATTCGGCAAGTAAAGTTTGTTCCTCTTCCACTTGCTCTTGAGTCCTTTCAAATAATTTCTTCAGTTGCTGTTTTCTATGTTTTTCGTGCTCTGCGTCGAACGTGTAAACCTTTTCGGAATGGGATTTCGACTTTGTGAGAGATGCACAAACTTGGTAGTATCTACAAACATATTAATTAGAAGTCTCTTCTTTCAAGATGAAATTTGGCTAGACTATCAAAAATACGGTGAAAATGAAATCCCGTTGCTTTTGATTGAAGATATATAATTTTTAAGTATAATTACTTACCTTTCTTTCAATTCTTCAACACTCCTCGTTGAAAATTTGGCTCGATCCCAACGATCGTGAATAACAATAAACCTGAGATCAAACCTTCTACACAAATCGAACAAGTGATCTGTTTCAGCACGATTCCACGTATTTGATACTAAATGTTGCATATATTCCGCATTTGTATAAGTAGGAATTGGAACTTTTTTGTTAAATTTTGCAAAGGGATACTCTTTGCCCACGTCAGCAACTCTTCTCCAGTGACGAAAAACTGCTCCGTCAGTACGAGCAGGATTTGTAAAAGGAGTCCATTTCCAGGGTCTCACTTTTCTCATACCCAATTTTGCTTTGATTTGTTTATATCCTTTGCCCGTGTCGGTGGGAAAAAGCGGAGGCACATCATTGTTGTCTTTGCAAAGAAGAGCAAACACTTCTCTGTGCATTCCCTCCGGTCTCTTTGGCACTCGGTAGTCATATTTCCTTCTTGCCTTTTTATCTCCTCCCAAGATTGACTCTTTTGTCAATTCTGTAGCCGCTGGGGTTTCAATATCCAAAATATCACGCACGTCTGCCATTCTGACAGGAACTTAACCTTAAATGTTCCAGCAAGTCTCGTGTAAAATCACTTTGAGTTTTGAGCACAAATTATTATCATTACATTTTAGGAAGAAATCAAAGAATTGTGAGCACAAGTATATTTACTTCGTAAACTATTGAAACATTAAAAAAAAACGTCCGTCGAAATGAAACGCAGATGAAAGCGGCAAAAATCAACTATGATGCTTGATGATGATCTGATCAACTCTGAAGTTTGAAACGTCTGAATTGATCAACAATAATGGCCGACATTCAGGGTACCCAACTGTTTAGGGACAAATCTAATCATATCTATATAGAAGATGAGAAGTGACCGTCACTTGACCGATTTCATGAAATGTGACCGTCCCCTGACGGTCAAGGTTCATTAATATGAGTCTATTAAAAATGTATATAAGTTAAAATGCCATTAATTATAATAAACAATACAAATATTTTAGCATTTTAAACTGCGCGCGAATAGCAACCAATCAGACGTCATGCGCGTCGTATGCGCAATAGGCTAGAACTAATCATAAAATTACTAGAAAATGATGCTGTGACATTATTGACGTGTTTTGGAAGCAATCCGCTCAAACTAACATCTGTTAATTAATTAAAACAAGCGCACTTGTGATCTTCTTTCTCATTCTTCTTCATAGAATAAAAGGAAAAGAAAACTGAGAAACTTGTGTCTTGTGTTTACTGTTTAGATTGTTTCTACTTCTATCAGCTGTCAACGTAAACTAACACTTAAAACTGTTAAGACTCTTTTATCTATAAACAACTTAATAAATCACAGGCCATATTAAATATATATTTCAACACAAGTACAAAAATCTAATTACCGAAAATATCAAAATAATTATTTTTAAAAAACTGAGTGAAAAAATCATGGAAAAAATGATCCAAACATAACCTCTGAAAAGGTCTATCAAAAGATTCAACTGATTCAAGCATCGACCACTACGCAGTCTCCGACAGAATTAAAACCATTCTCTTTATCGCGCTGACCTTCATTTTACCACAATTTTACTGAATAAGTGTGTAAGTATAATCACTATAATCATATCGCTCTTTTTTCACGAAAGGTGCCGCCTACTTCGATTATTCGATATCGTTTTCCTTATAATAAAATTACTCGACGTCTTTCCCCAGAATGTCCTAAAACACAGACGAGTCTTCGCGAGTGATAATCGCAATCCAAGAAGTCTTGGATTAACAATAATAATAAGAATAAGGGGATAGTCCGTGGCTATCAGTTCGACGAGGCCGCGACCCTGAGCTCTATTCGTCTCTGTCAGAAGTCAGTAAAGTCAGTGAAGTAGTAGACAGACATCGCAGAACTCACTATTATCAGACAAGTAGTTACACCAATGAATGTAGTCAAAAAAACGGGGAAAATCGCTTCTACGTGCCAAAGCAACTCAACTCCATCATCCGGAGCCTCTAATAAGAGCGGATTTCCTCATTTTCTCATTGTTCTCAAAACTCGTGACATGTCCACTTCGCTTTGAATTTCAACCCTGGGATTTTCTCTCAAAAGGAGAAGAGTTTCATACGTATTCCAAGGAAGTGCTTAGCAAATAGTGAATTAAAAAGTGGTGTAGGTAGCGCAACGCGCGAGCATCCATTAAAGGAATAGAATATAAGAACAAGTGTCTATAGTCATTCAACACCCGGGAAGGAGCGCGTCACGATCGACAAGTAAATCGCTTTAATTTTGTTCCAAATCGGGCTCTGTCAAGAGTCCAAATTACTTTTTCGTCTTACGAGTTGCTTGGTTTGTGTCGTCATCTCCGAGGTCTTTTCTATCGCTTGCTGTCACTTTAAATCAGTACAACCTGTCACTTTTTCGAGACAGACCGGACGGACTAGCAGCTGGGGCACAGGACCGCCAGGTTGACCGTCTGGGAAAGGCAGTCCGCCGAAAACTTTCGAAAATGCCGCTTTTCGGGAAAAAGGATTCTAATAAGAAGCTCAAAAAAGATGGAAAGGACGACAAATCCCCCTCCGTCGATGAAAAATACATCCTCAAGGAACTACTTGGAACGTAAGTAGACTCAGACCTTTGTAATAGTCTAGCTAAACTATACTTCGAAAGAAATAACTGAGAAAGTTTCTATATTCAGTAGCAAGGCATCAGAAATTAATATCAACATTTACTAATACCCTCTACAGGTGACGAAACCATCCCCAAAAGGTTTTCAACGATTATCTCAGAAAGATAAATTTCTTTACAATTTTTTTGGCTAAGATTTGTCAAATTGTAAAAAATCGATATATTAATATGAGTAAAAGTGTCGAATCCATCAAGGAGATAAATAGTGTTGCACATCAGTTTTGTAACACATACACTTAATAAATTTGTTTTCTCTGTTCTGAGAGGAACTTTCCCAGTGCCCAAAGTTACGATATAAAATCATATTTCGAAACGTGTTAATCAACATCTTTTTTCCGAGTTAGACACTTCATACATGGATAAAGAATTTTCTTTTCATTATTTAATTAGTCTCTTAAAATTCAAGTTATGAGAAAAGCAAATAAGTTATTAATAGATAAGTTGTATCGGGATAGAATAAAATGTATGAAATTGATGGTCTAAAGTCGCTCATTATTATTATTGCAGGTCAAAAACAAAGAATCGCTCTAACTTTTTGCAATTTTATTGCATCAGCTGACGTTTATGTTTTGTTTTTGTTCGTTGCATACGTCAAAAGAAAAAAATGTTAAGAGTGTGCATATTCACACTTTCTCAGACCATTTTCCATTTATTCTATTTTGACAGTTGGACAGCTGGCAGGTATATTCTTCATTTCTCCGCATCCAACATTATATTACAGTCCGTACAACTGGAGATAAAAGTAAAAAAAGAAAATTTATCGGTTTCTGATAAATAGGGAGTATGTAGATAAGAGGATTGAACCTGTTGCGACTTTCGTTTATTTAATTTCTTTAGCTCTTTTTACAACCTAGTTCGAGAGATCTTTCGAGATTGACCTTTGACATACGCCTTATTTTTCCTTTTCTCGAGGTGTTTATTTTAAGATTTTTTCGGACTGCACATCTCTTGATTTTTATCGTACTGAATTACTCAAGGAAACATTTCGCGATTTTTTAAATCTTTTTTTGCTAAATTTAGTGTAAATTGTTTGGATAATTGTCATAGAAGGAAGTTGACCTATAATAGGTTGGAAATAGTTTAGGATTTACGTAATCGATGACAGTGATTATAATTTGTTTCGCGAGTTAATTTTAATTTAATTTTTAATTTTAATTTAATTAAAATTTTTTTATTTCATTTAAGATATGAAACAATTCAATATAAATAAGATTTCAAATTGAAAATTCAATTTATTAAAGGGTATCTTTACGTATTCATTTTTTAATTTAAACGCTTATTAATTAGCAGACTTTTTCGAATTTCACCGGTTTTAAATTCGAAGTCTTTTAAACTTGGATCTTTTCCAAGCAAAAAAAAATTCAAATTAAACTTCTCACAGATTCAAAAGCTTTTGTAATAAGTTTTGTCTCAAACTAAATAGAAAGTTTTATTATATTTCTGTTTAAATTAAGAGTGATTCAACCGATTAAACAATTGAAGTCAAATAAGAAATCTGATATTTAGAGTTGGATTCATTTCATATGCAGTTCTAGTTTTAAGAAATTGCAACAATTAGCAAAATAGCGATTTTAAATATTCTACATTGAAATTAAAAACACTTCATAAATAAGCATCCAATAATTTCATAAGAAATTTCTATAAATATTGATCATTTTGAATTAATATTAAGTTTAAATGTAGCAAATTATATTTGTAAATTAATTGTAGAGTAATCTCTGTTCATTTAAGATACCAGAGTTCATTATAGACATAGTATTATATATATTTATATGAATGCAGTTTGCGCTTCATTTAATCTAGGTAATAACGGAAACTGCTACTTGTATAATCACTTTCCAATAACAAATAACCGCCAACAGGAAAATCCACTTCCTGATATCGTGAGTGATTCAATTTCATATCTTTGATCCAGAGGGATTTTTTTAAAATCTAAATATCTTTTTTGTGAATAATCAGTTTGTGTTCTTGATTAATCTAAATGAGATTACCGATACGTTGAATTATTCATTGATAGACGATGACTCCACAACTTTTTTCTACGCCAAGTTAAATAATATTTTCGACATTTAGCTACCTTGCGAATAAAAAAATTAAATCATGAATATTGTTACATCAAAAATATGAAATTAAATTTTTCAATTTGTTTTATATCATCTCCCATTTGAAATCTTTAATTTCTGGTACTCTATATTATTATATCACGTTTCGGAAACCGGCTTTCTGAATTAATCCCGATTTGATTTATCGATTTTTAAGAGAGATTATTTAATATCCGCACGTGCAGAGAAAAAATGGACATAAAAAAATAGTTTTGTCCCGCTTAGTCTTATTTTTAAATTGATGTTTTTACGTCAAACTTAATTCTTCTTTACATTTCTACCTTTAAATTTGCATTTTTTTACGCAATTTCTTAATATTATTTCAGAAATTGACACGTGTCTGAATTTTATGAAAAGCAAAAGCAATAAACATATTGAATCTACTCGTATCAAAACAATGTTCAAAAATAGTTCGTTTTAATCACAGATTTCTTGTTGCATAACAAACAACTTATCCCCTATTCAGGAATTTTCTCTCATCGAGTTATATTCGCTTATCAGGTCAATGCTCACTTATTTTATAACACTCGCCTCAAAGAGAAAGTACAAAATTCAGTCTTGACCCCTCTTTTCTCTACATCCTTCGCATATATTTATATATTTCTACTTTAGCACTTTTGAACATCACCTACTTAAATGATGAAATCTTTCGATTTAAAAATTGTTTAAGACAATTTTTTCAATATGTAAATAATGAATTTAATTCAAAAGAAGAATTTTCTTCATTTTTTCATACACCTTAAGTTTCAGTTTAATCCAGCTTATAATTCTTGTCGAGTTTAAATCGAAAATGAGAGTGTAAAAAAACTTTAAAAACCTATTCCTATCCTGAAAATGCCCTTTTTTAGTTCACTGATTTATATACATTGAATTGAAGGACGCGACCCTCTTTGACCTTTTTCATTGATTGACTTATTTGAGGTAACCTGTTTTTATTTCTGAAAACGTTGCTTTCGTTATCTTAGTATAGTCATTGAAGTGGAGAAAAATATCGGAACGTGGTTTATCTCACAGAATAAACGTGTGTAGACAATTTTAATAACTTCGATAATTTATTAATTTAATTTGACGTGTTTAATAAAACAGCATTCAAAGAATGATACACACTATTAGTCAACTCTCTCGTGTAATTCAGTTATTGTAAGACTTCCTTTATCAGTAGACTTGGCCTTGCTATTATCTTACATAAGACTAGATTACTTTGTAGATTTGAATTTTTTCTTTCCAATAATATAATTGCTTTTTAAAAATGAAAAATTAATATTTCCTGAATTTAATCTTTTTTTGCTTTTAGACTTGAAAATTAATTGGAAGAAAATGAAATTGATATTTAATAAAAAAATTAACATTATTATTGTTTTCAGGGGAGCCTTTTCGGAGGTAAGGTTGGCAGAAAGTAAAGACAGACCTGGACAACTGTTTGCAGTGAAAATCATTGACAAGAAGGCCCTTAAAGGAAAAGAAGATTCTTTAGAAAATGAAATCAAAGTTCTGCGAAGGTAGGGTTTCTTTAAAGTTGAAACTAATCAAACCATTCTCTCAATTCTCAATAGTTACAGCTGCTTTTTTAATTGTGAAAGAATCCGCCAATGGATCTGGATTCGATATGAAAATTGCCTGACTTTCTAATCAACTTTTTTCTGCATGCTTTATTTAGTGTGCTTTTTATCACGAGATTAAGACATTGATATTCTTTGTTCCTTGTTTACCATCAACGTATTTTTTCTAGCGAAATGTAAGTGGAGTAAGTACAGACACAAATATTTGAACTGATGTGACTGCTTATGTTTTTTGATCGATTCAACTTAATCGTTTTACATTAATCGATAAAATAAGCTAACGACTCATAATATATGTACAGACCACATGCAGCTGCTTTTATTCCTGTTTACAAGTTCTAAGTTTTACAGTGTGCAAATCAAGACTGATGCCTGCTCCGATGACTGTCGTCCACCTAAATTTCACTGCTATTATTATTCTGTGTGCAGAGTGCGTAATTAATTAATACCATTTTCTTTAGTTTCAGACATTTTCCACACACACATATTATACAATTGCTTTCATAATCGTTTTTACAATAGTGTTCAGTGTTTCGTCTATTTAAACCCCTGTCTCTTCTAAAGACGTTCAGATAAACTTTGGAGTAACGATTTACATATTTTTATATTAACAGTAATGGTGGCTGTAACACGTTTAATTTCTGACTATCAATAATTTACACAAATATTTAACACAAATAATTTCGAATCTCAAAAATAATCTGTGAAGATTCACCACTACTATTAATTTCACTTTCTCAGTTTCTTCCAGAAAAAGTTTAAGTTCTAAAAAAAAAGCTTGACATTTCCGAGGGTGCAACTTCACAGAAATCAATACTACATCGTTTTCGAGTCTCCCCTCTAGTCTAATTTTGCGGAATTCTCTTTTACTGCACGTTAGTGCATGACTAATGATTCAAGCCATAAAAATTGATCACGGAAGATCTATGATTGAATATTTAGCTTTGTCAAAAAAAAAATAGCCTGCTGACCTTAAGACAATCATTCACAGCCATTCTGCACTAAAGTTCTATCTGAGTACGCTTTTCCACACCCCTCTTCTTAGTTTCAGTATAGCTAATTATTATCTCTCGCAAATTCGCGACGGAAGGGAAATCAGGAAGGCCCTGAAGTAAGGAATAAGATAAAATATTATTCGAAAATAAAATATTGTTTGAAAATAAATTTAAAAACAATGAGCAAGCAATCACTTGCGAATGACAAATAATTATGTGATTGTGTATGGCGTTATTGTAATTCGTAGGTTCAGTGAATCAGTGACACCACAGAGTGATGGGTCGCTCAAGTCGGATAGTAGTGGCGAGAAAGGATGGTAAGTGTGGGCCTTTATAGGGGCACCAACTACCTTTACCATTCACACTCTTTATCATTTGACTATGCCAAATACGATATCAATCTGAATCGCACGCTGGAGTATTTGCATATAACAATCTCATGCACGTCCCGTTTTTTTTCATGCAACACAGTTTTGGTAATGGATTCAATATTCAGAAATTGACCTTTCAATCATTAATCACAGAAGCAGCTTCGGAATAGGGGACTAAGACTGAAGTGACTATAAATAGAGACGATATATTAAAGCTTCGGAATTTTCTACGAAATTTGAACTTAACAATATTGTCAGGGTGGCCATTTTAATCGAAGAATAAAATTGGCTTTTCTTCTTTCCTTAATCCTATTATCAATCATGTAAAACTTATATTTTTTTGAATTTAAGAATTTTAAAAAAATTTCATCAGATTTTAAGAGATTTAAAAACATATTATATTAAACTATTTTCAGAAATTTGAACTTAATGTACCGTTAGAAATACTTCAAGTAAGCCTTAGTGATTAATTCCAGTCGATCGGCCACCCTGAAATGAAATAATTATGAATATCAAAGTACATTTAAGAAGTTAATAACTTAAAGATCCAGATTGTGTTGCATTTTATTTTTTATGGTTATTATAATTTGGGGTCATTATTTTAATTATTCATCATCACACTGTGTATATGTTTCTAGGTTTTGGTTTCAAAGTACATATGAATTAAGATTATCATTCATTTTGGAAAGTGTGCTAGAGTGTGTCAAAAACCTTTTAAATTTCGAGAGCAACCGAATTTATGAAAATTTCCAAGACTGTGTTATTTTAAGAAACTTTCGCATTTAATATATTCTTTTGGTAGAGTTTACTTTTTATTTTTAGTAGTTTTTGAAATATATGTTGTATCTTTAATAAATTTGGCTACGAACTCAGCTCATAAATTAAATTAAAATATTAGCTTTTACATATCTATTGTTTGTTAATTTTGTTTCAAAGAATGTAAAAAATTTCAATAAAAGATTTTTAATAATGAGAAAACTTTGTAATCTAGTTCTTCACTTTCACTTTTCAAGACAATAATTTCCAGCACGTTTTATTTATATCCGTTCGCAATATGATGGTTATATCTGCATATTTTCTTATACCGGTTTTAGTCCTTCCTTCGGCTTTTTTTTATAACCTATGACCAGCTGTGTTTCACAGCTTTCACTTTGCTACCTACTCTTATACACAAGAACCTAAAACTGTCTTATTAGAAAATCTACTTCATCACTGATTTCTTTTATGTTTGCAATTTTGATCAAGAGCACGAATTATTTTAAGATAAAAAACAAGACTACTTTTTTAAACCACCTTCATCCCTCGATTTCATGAAACACGACAATCATTCAATTGAATAATGAAAAAAGGGCCAATTAAGTAAGAGGAAGCATAATAATTCATTCAAAAAATATTAAGTGCAAAGTCTGAATAGAAATTGAGAATAACAACGTACTCTCAATTGTTCACAAAATTGTCTTCAGGTGTTTTAGTCTTAAATTCAGCAGGAACCCAGGTGCTTAAGTTGTGGTATTTTCGCGTTATATTTGCATATCAATAACCCCTTCCAACACTTATAGATCTTATTTTTAGGCCCAGAGGTGTCTGGCTAAGCATATGTTTGCAGGTCTTGTGAATATACTTTTAATATACATCCTATTTATTTGCCTCATAACATTACATAAACATATACTGACGCAAATGACTTATTATCTCACTTACTGGCTTTTTAAAGAGCTTTCTTATCATTATGAGAAAATAGCTTCTGCGCTAGTTCAATGTAACTAATAGACACTTTCAGCTGGTTGGTTATTGGATAGTTAAAAATATGCACGTGTTTGCAAAACTGGTACATATATATTATATATATACATATATCATGCTTTCTGAGTGTCATTAATTACTCTAAATAACATTTTTTGTAATTAATCTTTGGCTAGTTAAACTCTTTTTGAACTAAAATTTATCTGCTTTTCTAACTGAGAGCTTTTTTATCCAAACACTTGTATTGAAACCGTTTTTCTTAAGAGATACTAAAACAGTGAGTAAAAAACGAGTTTTTTTTATCCTTCAGCGATTAGAGCAAAATTTTATTCGTTTAAGCTTGATTAATTTAGTTGAGATGAGTGGCTTCTAGTCTTGAGAATAATACTAATGTCAATTAATATTAAAAATGCTAATAGATTCGAATGGATAAGCATTATATTTAAATAAGTAGAAAAAGTTGGAGGTAATTTAGTAGCTGACAAGTCATAATATCATATGATAAAAAAGGTATCGTACTTATATATTACAGCTAGTTCATTATTATTTCCTGGGAAATTTTGCATTTAATGGAAAAAAATTTCAGGGAAAAGTGTTTCAGCATTGGTCATTCAGGGGCCCCTCTTAAAATGAAAATTTAAATTTCGCATGATTGTTTTTCGCGGTATCATTCATGATTTTCCCCCTGCATGAGTCGAGAGAGATTAAGTTATGATGGTAAAAGAATTGCAACTTTGTTTCAGGTTAAAACACCCGAATATAGTCCAGTTATTGGAAACGTTTGAAGACAAACACAAAGTTTACCTCATCATGGAATTGTAAGTTGTTCTTCTACTATTTTTAAAAAAAAATTCGAGCCTTTTAAATTTAAACACTATAAAAATGAAATACTTCAAGATTACTGATAAGTTTGTATTATTTTATAGAGTGACCGGCGGAGAATTATTCGACCGAATTGTAGAAAAAGGTTCCTACACGGAAAAAGACGCTTCGGACTTGATTAGGCAGGTTCTAGAGGCGGTAGATTACATGCACGAACAAGGAGTTGTACACAGAGATCTGAAACCTGAGAACTTACTCTATTATAGTCCTGATGAAGATAGTAAAATAATGATTAGTGATTTCGGTTTATCGAAAATGGAGGATTCTGGAATCATGGCCACAGCCTGTGGCACTCCAGGATACGTAGGTAAGTTCCAAATTAATAAATACAATACTTATCAAATGAGATTTTTCAGAGAACTTCAAAGAGGAAGATTCAAAAACTATAAAGAAGAATTTTACCAAATAATTTGACTAAAGAGGCTTGTATCGAAAATCACTAGCTTTAAGTTTCCTTCAATTTTTATTCACATAGTAATTCAGTATCAACAAATTGGTTTTTAATATAGAGGACCTAAATTTGATTAATTGCGGGTCACTTCAAAATGATCATATATGAATTAACAAATATTGACGATTAAAACTTATAATAAATAGCATAGAATGTGTTGAGAACCATCTAGTGTTATTTATTAATAGTTTTATTTATGAATATTTCTTAATTGCGTATATTTAAAGTCAAAGTCCCAACTAAAGAAGGGCATCAAAGATTATAGAATTATCAAGATTATTTCCAGCTCCCGAAGTATTGGCTCAAAAACCATACGGTAAAGCAGTCGATGTCTGGAGTATAGGTGTCATCTCATATATCCTATTGTGTGGATACCCTCCCTTTTACGATGAAAACGACGCCAATCTGTTTGCCCAGATTTTGAAAGGTAACGCATTTACTACAGTAAACACAATTTGTAATCTAATATTTTCAGGAGCCGTACGAACAATGTAATAAAAATGAGAATGTAAAAAAGAACAGAAAGAAAGTAACACACGAGCTTAAGTTTTTCGGCTTGTGCATAAATGTGTTAATTTTGTCATTTCCTTTTTAAGGTACAATTCTAGTTTACAATTGCAGCATAATAATACGTACTAGGGTAGTAAGTAAAGAATTTGATGTGCGTGAGAGTTTCGTGTGCACTTATTTTTTTCTGTGTTTATAAGAGATAGCAATACAAAGGCAGGAACGGCAAAGTGTCCTGTAACGTGTGGCTTAATCAACTTTCTTGAGATTTTTTTTTTTCGTAATATAACTCTGCAACGAAATCCTACACTCTATAGCAAAGAGCTAACCAGACTGTTGTAGGTGAATTTGAATTCGATTCGCCATACTGGGACGATATCAGTGACTCTGCTAAGGACTTCATACACAGGCTTATGTGTGTCAATGTGGAACAACGCTACACGTGCAAGCAGGCTCTCGCACATCCTTGGTAAGTGATTTTTTTTTTTATTCAATTCAATTTAAATTTATTTTTATTTAGTTCACTATTATTCAGATATAAAGAGAGAAAATATCAGTTTGATTTAAAGAGAGTCTTGAAATTAAGAGTGACATTCTACTGCACTTTGGCCTGATTTAAATCTCTTTTTATTATTTAGTTTGAGTCTGAGTCTTGAATCTATTCTCATTTTCACCTTTTATGCATATTTCAAAGTATAAAAACTTTATTTAAACGCATTCGGAAACTCCAAATCGGGATTTTATACTTTTTTTTCATTTTAAGAAAAAAATGATAAAATATCTTAACCTTTGAATATATAAATTAATTAGTTGAAAAACTTCTGCAATTGCTTTTTTAATCGATTCAAAATTAATCCCCTCCTTGGTTTACAAATTTAATATGGGACATTATGGAACACAATTATAGATAAATATTTGTCTCCGTAGAAACTAATCATCAGTTATAATCACTTGAAATACAATGCTTTTAAGTAGGTCAACCAAGATCCTACGCAGACCTCTTTCACATAATGTCTCCTACGTGTAATTCCTACTTAAAACGATACTGTGCAGCAATTTGTTCTCGTTATCTTAACTTTATAACGAAACTTTCAGAATAATTTACTTTTATTCACGTTTCAAATGTAGACTTCTAAGTTTAAAAGATTTCAAGTTCAGAATGAAACGAAATTCAATAGAAAGATTTACATGAATATTTTAGGCTTTGTTATTCATCACATATTTCAATTCAAATTGTCAAATGTAAAACTGGATTTATTTTGTTTTACATTTGGTTTTATCAGAAATTTCCAATTAAGTGTTCTTTCATATTTAAATTCTTTCCACTTCAGAGTAAATCCAAGGACTTTAGAATATAAATAATTCTGCAATTGTAATGTCTCAAACTACTTTTAGTCGTAAATGTTTTTAGAATTCGCTTCCAAGAGTAAGAACGTCTCTAATGGTTTTATAATTAGATTTAGTATGCTTAATAGTCACGATAATTTCCCAATAAATTCCCCGGTTTACGGTACTTCAAATTCTTTCGGAATTATTTATTCAACCTTGACTATATTTAGAGACTGGACTCAACTCATATTTTCAAGATTTTAAATACCCCTAAATTAAAATTAAAATGCGTGAAATACTCAAAATTCCTAAAATGTTAAATCGTTCAACTTTGAATGTTTTAATTTAAAGTGCAGTTTTGGATAGTTAAAATATCAGTACAGAAAGTTTCTAGTCCGATTTGATGAAAACTAAAGCAATTTTTTTGTTTCAGGATATCTGGAAACGCCGCTAGCAATAAAAATATCCATGGTACTGTATCGGAACAACTTAAAAAGAACTTTGCCAAGTCAAGGTGGAAGGTTAGTATCAATAATTCCTTAACAATTCGCTGACCGAAATGTTTTGCTCGCCAGGCTCCGTAGGAAAGTCTCCCTGTTGTCTCATGGTTGCAGCAAGCATATCACGCGGCCACGGTCATTCGCCAGATGCAACGGCTTGCCCTCAACAGCGGCCACCAGCAACAGGGCCCAGGGTCGACCGGCCGCTCTACCGGCAACCTCACGCCGCAGCCGGATCAATCGCAAGCCAACCCCAATCGTCATCACAGAACACCGGGGCCACCGACCAACTACAATTGAAGATTAATTCTGAGCCACCAACTTCTCTACCCAATTTGGTGGCTTCGAATCCTCCTTTTCAAGGCGCTCCTAGCTCACCGCTTTATTTGCGCAATAAACGCTTCAAACTTTGGGGTAATACTAGAACAGCCCTCTCGACTCTTTTTCAATCGAATGTCTCATATCTCAGAAGACATCGAAAGCATAAAAAGAGCTGAAAGACGCTCTCGAGTATAAATTGCGGATAATTCTGCTTCTAGCTTTACACTCCAGAAAGTGTAAAGAAGATACGTAGAACTCTACTCAGGCAGAGTAGAATCGCGAGTAGTAGATTCGCGAGAATCTGCGATCTTTGATTATCAGATTTGTCCCTCGAAAAGAGGAGCGAAAGGCGCGGGCGTTTTTTGCCAATTGTGAAAAAAATATATGAAAAAGTTAGCGAATGGAAACGAAAATGCTGACGTTGAAGAATCAAATCTTGCACCTAAAATCACTTAAACAACTCAGTCACTCTACATTCAATAGTCATCTGGAAAAGTTGGCATTTAGTTTCCAGGAACGAAAAGAAAAGAAACGAAATTAAGCGCAGATAGGAGAAATTCTTCTCAAAAGTAAAGCTCTTTTGCAATAAGCTGGTCCGGATCTCTAACACTTTTATTTATAATTATTTGTTATCGTTTTACCGATTGATGAAATTCAATACAGGTGTAATAATACTTTGAAGCGAGACACGTCAGACAAATTTTATCACTTAACTTCGCCAGGTGTAGATACATATTGCGTATTCGATTAAACAATTTTGTGCAGAGCTGGTGTTATTTTTAGCACCCGAATTGCACACTACCAGATTGAGAAAGAAAATACTGCTTGTACTGACACCGGTGTTAGTAATTTCGGTTAGTAAGTACGGTGTTTCTCACGAGACTGTGATGTTCTATTTGTATTCACTGGTGTTTTCATTTGCCTATCATTGAATTATTTCATAAGACATCGACGAAAGTACAGTAAATACTGTTGTGATATGGATGTAATGTAAGAGGATCAAACTAAATGTGCGAGTGAGAAAATTTAAAAATTATTTAGTAGTTTGCTAATTTTACGTTACACCATTTCGACGTGTCAAAACGGTAAAGTTGAGACAGAACTTCGTCATTAGACCCGTCGATGTGCACAATGGTTAGAAATTTGAATATCGTATAAAGTTGAAATGTATTGTCTTTGAAAATTGTAATATAAGATCGATTCGTACAAGCAGCCTAGGCAAAGTTTGTTGCCTTTTAATGAAAATTTTAGTTTATTGAGATCGGAAGCAAAAGTATTTGATGTTTAAACTAGGGTACCTGAATTGCTTCTAGTATTGTACATAAGCTCTCTGCTTTATTAGTTCTACTGTAAAGAGTTAAGGAATAAAAGAAAAATGTAGAAAGTGAAAAAATTTAGGAACCCGAATGAAAACTAGATTAGGTCTTTTGATAGAAACAATAAGTACTTCGATTGAAGTTTTTGCCATCAAAAATATCTTAAATTTTCGAAGTCGTCTTAGGCATATCTCTGGGACCAGAATCTCCTCTACAGCACTATATCATTCAGTGTTCTCAATTTTCTTACTTTTATTGTCTTAGTAGGGAAAACGTCAAAGAATAAATGTTTTCAGAGTGTGGATATTACGAACGCACATTCAGATACGTCTGCTTCAGATTTCACGAAACTATAAAATTTCAGGTATTGGGTTGACAATTAAAAACTTGCCTAGGCAAGTTTCGCACTTTATTCCTTTATAAGTAATTTGTATCTAGGTTTTTGATTTGCACATAAACCGAGAATGTATGAAGGTTATAAAAAATATTCCGAGATATTAAGAAAAAAGATTTCAAATTGGATATAATTTTTAGATATTTAAAGAAAATGTTGTAGATTTTTTATTCGCCTTGGCCTATCTGTGGAATTTTATTCATGCAGATATATATATATATATATTTATTTTATCTTTTGAGTATGATATTTTTGATATTTTTTATTATCAATGTTTGTTTCGTGCAACTGTAAGATAAATTAAACAAAGTTTATTTCCAATTGAAGAATACTCAAATTAGATTAAAGATTTTTAGATACTGATAGGTCAAAACAAAATTTGATTGAAGGCAAAAATGGACACAGGTGTGAACTATTGCAGTAAGCTAAGAAGGAGACGGTAGCGGGGGGTTTAGCCAAATAATTGCTCTTTTTTAAGCAATCATTCCAGTATACTCTCTATAATTTTTTCTCATTAAAAAACTGCTACATCCGTGATAATCATTTTTAAACTACTACAGTAGACGTCCGTCCGAAGTCGGGCACCGTCGTAACGAGAATGTTGTACGAATGGATTTTAATATTTGATTAAGATGGCAAATGACTCGTAAAAAGGAATAATTTTAATTAAAATTTAAATTTAGTCTTAAGACATAAATATTCTTTCATAAACGCTCTGAAGTGACTACAAGTTAAGTCGATATAGGGAAATAACGCACGGATGATGTTAAATATATATATATATATATATATAT
>UCOH01004474.1:0-40168 GCA_900474275.1 Synergus japonicus | reverse complement strand
ATATATATATATATATATATATATAAATGAAACTTCGTCATATTTTTGAAAAATAAAATACACTAATGAAACTTTTTTACATTAAAAACTTTTTTGCTACTAGTATTGATCACGAATTTTCAACGTTTAAAAGCTTTTGTCGACATTTTTACAAATTACATTGTATAACAGACAGATCTTACTAATGTTTCATATTGAGTATATCTCAAGAGAAACAAAAATATAAATATAAACACTCGCATTTGATAAGCAGTTTGAAATTACTGAGTTTTCTCTTCTCTATTTTCCCCAACCAATAACTTTCCCTGCACGCAGCTTTACGATATAGTAAACAACAACCGCCATTAATTAAAGCTAGGGGATGCTTTCCTAAATTTCCTCAGGAAAGGGAAGCACGTATACCTCATCACCGCAGATCAAGCACGAACCAAATGATATTTTCGTGCGCGGAACGAATTTTCCACTCACATTTTTTATTTCTAAAAGAAAAACCTCAAATTTCAATTTCTAAAAAAATCTCAAAAGTAGCTTGACTCACGTATACGTACGGAAAGTTCATACTTACGCATAGACATTTAAAATAATATACAATATTTAGAAACGATTCTATAAATTAAGACATTTAAAGATAGAACATTCATTAAAAGTTTTTCCGAATTTCATTAATTTATACCAATAAAAATCAACATATATAGAGTGACAGTTCAAAGGAGCTAATTTTTTTTTAATTTAGAGAGCTAGAAAGCAAGTGAAATGCAAATTTACTTCCGTACAACGGAAACCGATTAAAAGGCATATGTGACCTGAATTCAAACGAATCGTTTTAATTTACTTTCGTTTCGACTTCTCGCGGATACTGTTATTATTATTTTTTGTTCAAACAATAGATGAGATATTAAAACAAGCAAAAAATCCAAGGGATGAATAAAGATAACTTTTAAACACCGCAATGCGTGCGGATTAAAAAGATAATTGTTGAAATCTCATCATATATGAAAATAGAGAATGCAGGGAAGGTCCTTAATTCTGAAAAAATGATGAAACCGAACTTTCCAGACATATATCTCATGGAATTTTTATGACACCCTGTATTATTGAAGGAAGGAGGAGGGAAGTTAGTTGGGAAATAACTTGGATAACGTCGCATAAAGTCTTCATATGAATCATCTTTATCGCGTTAGCAGATACATCAGAATTTTTATTGCAGTTTAAGAAATCCTGGTAAAAAGAAAGGGGATTTATAGAAGGTCTTTTCTGGCATAATAAAGTACCAATTTCGAGATTCGATCCATTGAAATGAACATGTAGCAGTATTCCGCCCATTTAAGGTGTAGGATTACTTGTCAGCTAGGGGTTGGAAACTACAATGGCCCTTATGCTCAGACAGCCACAAAACGAAATTCGCTACGGTTTATGTTACCATCGAAGCTGAGTCTAAACTAACTGACTCGGGTTTCTGCGTAATCCTGACTGCAGGAGTCAGCAATATATATATAATATGGATGTGTGTAAAACCAGAGCCAATGTCCTTCTCGCAACTGGCAGAACCCTTCCTGGATATCAGAGCGCGAAAATTCGTATCTCTTATATAGGGTATCTGATGGATGCTGAATAAGTTATCCTTTGCTTTAAATTTCATTTTTATTACTTATTCATTTATCGTTTGATTACCTTTGCGCTTTAAATACATAACTATATAAGTTTGTGATTCGAGAAAAGGTAAGCTGAATTAATATTATAGTAAATACAATAAATTCATTTATTAAACCCTTTAAATTTTACATACGGATTCTTATTTAATTCTGTTATTTATAGGAATTTCTAAGTCAACAGAATAATTTTATTATCTCTTTTTATAAAAACATATAAAAGATGGTAAAGTATTTAAAAACAAACAACCCATACATCACTTTTAGAGGGAAGAAAATGCGTAAATACTATTCCAAAGAAGTACATCACGTATACATATATATATATATATATTTAGCTCTATGCAGTAGAATAGCTTCTGCACGTGCTGCTCGAGTGTACTAGGATTACTCTGATTTATTACCCAGGTACTCAGATTCGATATTCAAATAACCGGATAAAACTGAAAGTCGTGAAACTCGTGCCGGCGTATTTGTGCTGAGCAAATCTGAAACGCGAATGGGTATCAGAAGATCACGACAATGGAATCTAGAGATATTCTGAATTTTAAGTGTACTAAAATTTGCTGCAGGTTCTGCCAATTTTGCACTTTTTTCAAAATATTAGAAAAATATTGATATGCTTAAAATATTGAAGCTGATACACACAGCTTTATTAAAGGCATCATGTTTTCTTTATAGCTTGAAATTTTTTAGACGTAACATTTATTTTAAAGATATATTCAATTGATTAATGAATGGTAAATATGTATATAATTTCAATTACGAAATGTGGACTAAGTCCTGATTAATACATTAATTAATTATTGTCTCACGTAATCAGTTTGACAAATATTTATTATCAGCCTTCAACCGCACGCACTACATCCCACAAACCACTCTGTTTTATCTATGTGGTTGACTTTTCATTCTGAGTTTCGTTTGCTGTAAATAAATAAAGATCAATATAATTGTAATAGAAATGAAAGAGTTGTGAAAGCCGAGAACACAAAGGTAAATGTCATATGATAAAAAATAAGCTTTAGCGACAGCAAAATATGATATTGATATTGACTTTAATTACATATTTTCCTTTCGAAATAACTCTTAATAATATAATATAATACATATCTCAATAAAAACAGTATTGAAGAAGTTATTCAAAAGCAACGACTAATGACATTTAATTATTAAATAGAAAACTCATCTTGCTGCTATATATTTACAAACAAATTTATCTACCTATGACTTCGGATTATTTCGGTCAAAACATTTTTCGACTAGAAATTTGAAAGGATGGGGTGCGAGAATATCTGAAGAATTTAGTAAGTCCTCTGTGAGCTTTTGATATTCTTCCTCCCTTTGAAGACATCTCCGATACATTTCATCGGCTTTCTCGGTTTCTCGGGATCTTAAACTTTTTATATAACGTTGCTGATCGATAAGATCCTTTTGGTAACGCAAAGCAGCTTCCTTCTTGCATTTTCGATCGTAATCCATCAACTTTGCGTCCAGTTCGAGCTGTTTTGAGAAAAAAGCTCGTTCCTCATCCATTCGTTCCTCCTCCTTTTTACGGTTTTCCTCTTTTTCCTGTAACTGCTTCTTTCTAATCTCCAAGACTTTTGCAAGTTCATAAGCTCGAATTTCGTTTCGTTCTTTCTTTGCTCGATCTCGTATTTCCTGAGCTTCTTTCTCGTATCTTTGCACGATTTTTTCAATCTCGACATTTTGTTTTGCCTCTTGCTCTCGGAGTTCCTGAAAAAAAGTTTATTTTTCTTTTATTTCCTGATTGCAAGGACATTTTTAACAGTATTAGAATTATATAATGTTAATTTAATCAGTCTCTATAAAATGCATTAACGATTCTTGGAACTTATAGCTCGAAACTTATCTTTTAAGAAAGGTTTACTTAGTGAAAAGTTGTCTGAATGGGATCACTTTCAATTTCTCAGGCTGTGCAGGAATTCGAAGCTTTCTGTGCTCATTAAAGTGAAGTATCAAGTTAGAATAGAAAGCGTTAGGGTGTGTCGAGAAATTTTCAAGAGCTTTGTTCCAAACCTAGACGAAGAGCAATCACCCCTCAATATACGCACAACTTTACTTCTTTGAAAACTTTTCTATTCAAGCTGTCCATTTTTATTTGCTAAGAGTTTTACATTTGAACTAAATTAAAATTTCTCTTTAATTAAAATTAAATAAATATTCAGTAAAATGGCGATAAGGATAAAAATCACAGAGAAAATGGGTTTAAAACTTTTTTCCTTCTGTTTAATAATAATAGATGCTTTTATTGATAAAAATGAACATGTCCTGAGCGAGTTAATTATTTTGATTGTCGTCAATTAGAGAAACATATATTGCTGATGAATATGACAGTTTGAATTATTTTGAATTTATGCGTCATAAACGTATGCGTTAAATTCGATTGATGATTGATGATTGACGAATGAAATAATTCCATAATGCGAGTTCAAAAAGTGGGTAAACTCTAAAGAGGGGTTTCCTAACTCCTCGCCTCGAACGTAACCCGCCGAGCACATTTCAAACTTTCCTAATGATCGAATTTCCTTGAAACATGTCTAAAATATATGCAAAGATTATACTCCCCAACTTTTTACAAGTTTCGATTTACGAAAAAATACTTTGCGAAGCAAGAGTCTTGGAGAGAGAAATTCCACAACTTTAAGTTGTTAAAATAAATGAATATTTATTATCTGAAAAGATAATTCAATTTTTAATTTGTTGTGCAATTTAATAAAAATTTGAATTTAATTTCTAGTTTAATTTAAATATTAATTAAAAGCATCATTTTTAAAAAATATACTTCAATAAAAGACTTGTAATTTTCTTTTTAAAGGGAAGGAAAGGATTCTTGTTAAAGATGAGGTACACGCAGAGCTTTTCTTAAAAGCACTGACCTGTTAAAACAGCTTAAGTTTTCCACCCGTAACAAATTAGTTTTCTGTACGGGTTTGAAAATGCTCTTTTTGCCTCTTGCTTAAAAGTTTTTTAACGAGTCGAAACTAATTTGAAGGATAAACAGTAAGCAGTTTACCGTTTTGCAAAACTCGTACAACTCTCGACTTGGGCATGTCAGTTGTCACTTGTCTGTTGTTTCCGGTCTTTAACTCGCTTGAACTATTCGGAATAATTAATTATAGGATGTACAGTAGCTAACATCTCGGCTACACTGAGATACGGAAACGTTTGGTCGAACAAGTAGTCACGCGATACGCAAGAGTCGAAACTTTCTTGATTATATCAGAATGAAATGTAAGCGTCTATACTATTCAAGACATATTGTTGAAGATAATTCTCAAGCTTAAGTTATTTAAAGGAAATTCAATGTAAACGCCCTTGATATTATTTATGATCTTATTTCTCTACTGTGTTTTAATTTAAAATAATAGAACTTGAATAAAATGACAGTACTTATATACTGATGGGAATTATGAAGTAGGATTGCAGTTGGCACTCGAGTGACAAAAAAGGGATCGATTTCACTAGGAAGCTCGCCTACCCTTTTATATATTTTTATACGGCGCACATGAGACCGAGACCAAATGACGGTTTAGCGGCCGGCTTTGGAAAAACAGCCCAATGCGCTTCAAATGCATCACTTTAAAACTACTTAACCCTTTCAAAACACGTCTAAAAATAACATCAGTCTCCGCCGCATGAGAACTGCAATTCCTTTTATTTTGATTTGCGTATACAGTTTTCCACTCTTTTCTTCTTTTTGCTTGTTAGCAGTAATTTAAAAAATTTTTCTTTTCCCCTTTTCTTCATACAATTTCCCTTCTAAGAAACGATTTCGCAACGAAAATTCTAAGGTACCAGGAAGCGAATGCACTTTTGAAAGCCCTTGAGAATATCTCAGGCAAATCTAAGATTATTCAATAGGACAAACCAGTCCTGCAGAGTCTTATTCCAAGTGGAATACTCCTGAGATAAGCTGATCTGTCTTGTGGATGTTCTGTACGTAGATATCATGCGGCATTAACAGATCCACCAAGAATGTCCTAAGTATAAGTATCTCGCTACGACTTTCGTAAAATCTCTTAAGAATAACTTGACTTATGGAAATACTAGAAGTAGTCCAAGAAGAGGATCAACATGAGTCAACAAGGTCCGAGAAAGCAACCAAAAAAATCGAGCGACTGCATGATTATGATAAAAAAACTGATTAAGATTTTTAAGCTGAATAACCCAACATACGCTGTAAAAGATGTCTCCGTATATTAGAAAATAATATATAAATTTATTGGCTGAGGGTATCAATAATTCGAAAAGTCGTCCTTGTATTTTTATTACCTGAAGACTCCTTAAATACGCCAACTGTTCTCTTCGAAGATCGTTGGATAACTTCTTTACTCCTTCTTTTTCCATTGCTAGCTCCTTTTCAATCAGATCTCTGAACGTGCGTTCCATCGCAGCTTCCTTGGAAGCACGCTCGACCTGACACATTCGTGCCTTTTCCAATTGATCTTCCAGATCCTTTTTCAAGTCTTCCTTCTTTTTTCGCTCCCTTTCCAATCGGAGAGCTTCTTCCCTTTGAAGGTTCTCGCAGAGCTGCCTAATGTACTCACGCTGCTCTTCCTGCACGCGTCGTTCTTCGGACTTCAACGCCTCTTTGCCAGCAATTTGCCTTCTCAAAGTGGCCTCTATATCCGATCCGGCGATAGCCCTTGCCTTTTCCTCATCCTCTTCTCGCAATTTCATCGCCTCCAACTGGTCAAAGAATGTGAAAATATATCAAGGAGCTATAAAGCGGAACATTTATTATTCAATTTCACTTATACTCATGCTTTTCCATTTGTTCGTGATATAGTTACGTGAAATTGTTATATATTTTTCAGATATAAGGACTAATATATTATCAACAATACAGATCATTCTTATTCCATTCGTAATTATTACATATAGCATGCATTGTCTAAAATACCAATATGAATGAAAAGAACTACGAAAGTAGTTCTGCACAAGCCTTCTAGAAGCTTCAGCTGAGTTCAAATCTCGACTTGACGAATTATAGCCATTATGCTAACTTCTAGCATTGTGTAACAATGTATAACAATGTCTAACATGGAGCTTCTCACCTCCTTCAACATCAATCCATGCCACATCATCTCCAACTCTTTTTCAGCCTCTCGTTGAGCATTGTTCTCTGCCATTTGCACCAGATTGCAATACTTGACATCCTGAGTCGACTTCTTGACGAATCGGTCTCTGGCATCCGGACATCTACCAAGGTATTGCTGAGCCCGTTTGGCTTTTAGAAGAGACAACCTAGCCTCTTCCTGCTGCCTTTCGACTTCCACAGCACGAAGTCTCAGACTGTCTAGGTAGCCTTCGTTACTCTTCTGAGCTATCTCCACGATTTTCCTCGTTAAGGTCGCTTCTTCTTCGAGCAACATTGCACGAAGCTTTTCACGACGAAGATTCAAGTCTTCCTCATAGGCCTCGATACCTACAGAAAAAAGCAGAAATTCAAAAATGCAGACACGTTAGATGAAAGCCTGTCTGAATGAATGATGAAAGCCTAAACTCTTTAAACTAGAATCTAAGTTAAAAAAAATTAATAAATTGTTCCTAAAAACAGTTAAAACTACTGCTCATTTTTTAATTTATTTTTATTTTTATACATTGACACGATTCAAGTCTGAAAACCCAGAAATGTTTCTATTCATTCCGAAAGCTCTTGCTCTTTCGCAATTAATAATTAGAGCTTCGTTTCTTTTTAATTTGCACACCATTCATGTAGTAAAATTAGGACAAAAGAGCTCACGCCATTTTATTTACAAGACTTATTGTCCCAGGAGCAGAATGTCTTCAATTATTCTTCAGTCGTATCTTCTGCAAACAGAAGCGGCGCGACGAGCGCAGCGCGAAGACCAAAACTATATGCCATTGCTCGTCGCCGAGTCTCAGAGCGTTAATATAATATTTACGTGCTTCGTGAACAACGAATAGCGAATGAGATAGGGTGAATTTTTATACGCCGCACGTCCTACCGCGCTCGTAGTAAATTTCTTAAACTTGATAGGACGCCGAATAAAAACACAGTTTTGACAAGCAACTTCTATTGAATAGTACATGCACCCTTCCACAACTCCGTCTTTTCGTAAATGCAACGCAACACCTCTCTGAAATTATTTCTAGCATTACATTTTCAATGTTTGCAGCACTTTTATATTATTAGATCAAATAATGTTATATTCGTATGTAATAAATTTCAATGATATGTATGTCCATCATCAGTTAAAAATTTTATGTCAAAGATATATACTTGTCAATTCGAAAAATTTTAATTTAAAAAGCAACGAAAATAAATCGAAAAAGAAGTCTATAAAACTTCCATTTTGGAACTGTAGATACTTTCTGTACATATATATATATATATATATATATATATGAGGAAGAAGTCAATGTAGTTAGATTATATCAGTAGATTAAAAAATATGCCTTTTCGGTAGTCTATTCAGTTCGTTTTCCAATTCCTGTTCAATCTAATCAATATTTAGTATGCTGACAGAGTAGTGCTGCCCTTTATGGATTTACATATATACATAGGATTTACTCCCATTACTAAAAAAAAAAAAAACGTATCAGTAGACTACAAACATTTTTTTGAATATCAAACTAGTAAGAATTATTTCTTTTTGAAGTGGTTAATTAATAAATTTCGTGCTTTTTGATGCGTGTTTAAAACTCTCATATGATGCCAGACCTTACAATGTATAAAGTAGTTGTTTTCAAACACAAATAATATAAAGTTTGAAAGTCTCTAGTGTAATAAATATTTTATTTAAAAAGCTACTCGAGTCATACTCTTCTCATTGTCAAATTTGTTCGGTTGAAAAGTTTCACTATAAAATCAACATTGTAAATCCTTGCTCACGAGCTTACAAGGCAGGAATTATAGTCCCTATTAGACTTACAAGCTTGCACACAGGAAAGAATAATAATTTTATGTCTAATAAAGAAGAATGATCAAAAGTTGGTGGAGGAAAATCGGGAGGAGATAATACTACAACGAAGCACAATCGCTTTTCATAATTTATCTCGATTCTCACAACACACGGCTTCTCTCCATGACTTCGCGATACCCTATTCCACTTTATTTCTTCCCAAGAACCGCAGGCAACGCAAAACTACGAAGAACAAGTTTCAGCGTGAATGCACTATTAATTAAAAGATACGGACTCTATTGTTTTTACGCGCAGCTCTTGTGGAGTAAAAAAATCATTTTTGTTTAACTTCAAGAATATTCCTTTTTAAGGACGAAATGTGCGTAATTTATATAGATGTAAATACTCTTAAATATCATTATTATATACATATTAATTGAAATCAAGAAAAGAATTGCCAGTATTGTACAGGGAACTAATAAAATTGTTGAAACCTTATTTATTTTTTCAGTATAATAGAATCATATGTATTTTGAATAACTATACCTAGCTCGATTTTGCTGTCAACCAAATTTTTATCGCATCTTTTTTTGGTTCGTTCAACGAAATTGACTGTGTCCAAAAAGTGTTTCTCATGACGGGCTTCTGCACTGTTGTTGATGACAAAATTGATCGAACCGTGTGAATCATCGCGAACACCGCCATTTGTATTGCAACCAGTTCTATGGACCTGGTTCGAGTGGAAACCACCTTTCTCGGGTTCTCGTAACCTGTAGCCACAAACGACATTAGCTGTTCCAGGTACGTTTATCGGCCTACAACGTGATTTGACTGCTTCATGCCCAGGAACGTGATTCGAACGTACCGCAATGTTCATTGTCTCTTCGGGGACACTAAATACAAAATAGACAGTTCGAGTGAACGAGACTCAGTGATTATGCCAGTCGAGTACATTGTAAAACGTAATGGGCCAAATTTTATTGAGTTACATTCCTCCTCTGTGTCTCTGTGGAGTCAATTTACCCTTGGGAGGAAGAAAAGAGGCTGTGCTCTGCTTTTTAAGTTTGGGGAATCCTATAAGTCATTGTAGGGAATGTAGAGGATTCCTGATTCTTAAAAAAGTAATAAAGAAAAAAATTGTTGAGTAACTCAAGATTAAAATTGTTCATAAATCCACAGTAATTAGTTATTACAATATTAGGTGCATAAGTATGTTCAAATACTTATATTTTTTCATATGTAAATTTAAATTGTATAATACTTAGTAAAAATTTATTTCTAGTTTTCGATAAACTGTCAATTCATTTTCTTCATCCATTTATTTAACAAATTAATTATATTCTTATGCCAAAAATATTTTGTAATATATTTGCACACCAATATTTATGACTCCTCAGTAACACCGAGCAATTAGAATATATTAGAATAATCAAAAGGTCGAAAGTAAGTAACGCCCTCATTGAGGCTATGACCCTTCCCAAAGTGACAGGGGGATGGGATGGATTCCTGTGGGAGCACACAGCTGGGAATTTGAACTCGCTGCCTCGTTGAAAATTCCAAGCCATACTATCCCATGGGAACCCATTCTCCTATTACTAAGGAAGAAGAAAAAAATTATAGGGTTAGAGTCCTGTTGCACTCTCAAGTTCACTACTAAAGTACTAAATTTTCATGAAATGGCGATGAAATGTGACCCATGGTCTCTTCAGTCTCTAATACAGTCTCTTGCTTATTATACCATACCCAAATATTTAATAATATCAGCTTTTAACATCAACAATAAAACTATAGTAACGTAGAACTACGTACAATAATAATTATTGTTTTATTCTCTAAGTTATTTTGTAATTGTTAGAATATCGTTAGGTATAGTTTATTTCGAAAATAAAAAATGCAATACAATCCTAATCTTGAAAAAGGAAGTGAAAATTATTTACCTTGCGGCTGTGATTCAGAAAGTTTTGGAATTGTTTGTCTTTCTGCTTACATCAATTGCAATTGCAATAAAAATACTTTTTTAAAGTCCTAGCTTGAAATTGGAAAAGTTCTTAAATTGTGGTGGCAGACGAAAGATAAAAAAATAACCTTTCTTGGATAATCATCTGACAAGACATGATGAAACTGAGTGCGAAATTATGGGGATCTGTTTGTCGTCGTCATGACGATGAATTATCTATCAAACGAAGTAGTAGTAGGGGTAGTAGTAGTAGTATAGTAGTAGTAGTACTACATAATACTACGGAAGAAGCGATTTTTCAAAAGAGACGAAAAGAAAGCACGTCGTGTTTTCAAAGGAATGACTGTTACATGTTTGTGTTAATTTTGTCTCTTCATTAGATGAGTGGCGGTTGAGACGGGCGAATACATATAGGAACCTGCAAACTATTTCAAAAGATAAATTCACAGAGAATTCTTCCAAAGAATATCATCATACAAAAGAAATACCACAGAAAATACTGCTCACATTTTCTAGAATATTAAACTACAGCCAGACAACATTCCGAGAAATATTTCATTTGATGGAAAGTCTGCATGGAGATTTGCATCGAATTTAATTTTAGAACATTTCAGTTGCTGAAATTCTATCCAATGATGCATTAAAGAAAATTCAAAGCTGGCAGCAGTGTTCACAAAATGAGAAAATTATTTCTCAAGTGAGACTATTTTCTTATTTTCAGCGAAAACATTTTCCATTTTTTTATTGCTATTTATTAATAATGAATTGTTAAAAAAAATTGTAATATATCTCCACACACTTTATATATATATATATATATAAGGAATACATTAAATGAATTTTATTTCTGAAAAGAGATGTGAAACATGATGTAAATACAAAGTAGCATCGGAAATATAACACTTTTAAAGTACACTTCAAAGGTAAAATCGAAAATATTTTTAACCATTTTTCGGATATGGCATAGAAATTCGTGACTTGAAAAGCACAACCTCCGGAGAATATATCCGGAATTTATTTTCTTTTCGACAAAGAGCTTGATATTAGTATTCAAGTGATTCCTGATCTGCGTTATATATCTATCCACCTACTTATATCCTGACATGGAAGCGGTCGTGTGAAATCCACTGAAACTTTCAAAGGTAAGAGAAGGAAGTGAAAGATTCTAATAAAAATTTGACGAGAAATCCTTCAAAGAAAATCTTTCACACAGGAGCTTTGCAAGCACAAAAACCGGATATTAAGTAACCAAAGCATTTTTAATGAAACAAGATTACCCGACACAAAAGATGCAAGATCAAATATATCATTTTTCCATTTATATTAATTAACGTTTTTTAATCAGTTTAATTACTCTTGGGATTAATTTCTCATTCTATACCTTTTTATTTAATAAATAATTTTTTAAAAATGTTTAATTGTTTTAGTAAATTCTGAATATATATTTTCTTTTGTAAAAAAACAATGCGCAAGTGTTTGTCATTTCTGTCCTGTTAATGATAAACAAACACCCTTTTTCGTTGGAAATTATAGTCGATAATTTTTGGCGCAATTACATATTATGAATGTTATTATATCGATCGCAAATCGAGTTACACAATCCCCACGAGGGAGTTATATACCAGTTCTGTTTTCCATATACGTTATATAGGTACATTTGTGTAAATATTTAACATAAATTTAAATTGATATTCGCATTAATGCGAAAGTAGATTTTGTTCGTTTTCATCAGTTAATCTTTTCAGATGGGAACACCAATTTTACAAATTTGCGCTAATTATATGGTGTAAATTCTCGACACTTTATTACGTGAACAAATTGTGTCGTATTTTTTATATATGTATTTATATAGTATGCACCATATTAAAGAAATTTTGAGTACGTAATATGTAATAAATATAATATTATAAAAATTTGTATTTCAACTTCCTTATAAATTCTTTGTTTGCATGTACATATATAAGAAATGGAAAAACTATAACTGCGCGCATATCATATAAGTGCTGCTGGTATAATGTTGAACAACTTGTATATTTGCATCTGTATCTTATTTTTTCTGCTTGATTTCCCTTGTCAAGTTTAACAATTAAAATTCCCTGACTCATATAAAATTTATGTTGATTTCCTGAAAATTTTTCAATTATTCTCAAGTTTTCGATATATGTAATTCGAAGACGCATCTTGCTGGCCTAGAGTTGAAGCAATGCAAGGCTTGGTGGGGTATAGGATGCGAACGCGCAGCATCCGACTGGATCAATGTGTCCTCGGTCTACAGCTGGTATGACTTTCGTTCAATTTCGGTATTCGGTATTTGGATAGTTTCACGTGTTGTATCCAGTGTTGCATAAACATTCTCATTTATAAACGGAAATGTAACTACAACCTTCGCTTTTGCGACTGAGTCCACACTTTCGCGAGTAAATTATCTAAGGGTAAGTACATCTACAAAGTTACTAGGTTCGCACATCTCAATTTGGACCCTTTTTCTATATAGGTACGCCCAACATGTATAGAATATCGTATAACAAAACTGTTCCATTTTCATCAGTTCAGATTAAAATTTAGTGACTTTCTGAAAATTTAACTCTCATGCAAATTATATGCTCTCTAACGAATTGCACTATAATGCGATTATCTAGAGACGATTTAATTATTCACGATATGATATCAATACATGAAATCTAATTTAAATTGAATGACCTTCACCAGATATCCAATTCATATGTAGATGAAATAGATATGAACTTTTTATTTTCTTATTTTTACTCTAAGCTAGTATTGTAACGTACATTATTATACTTATAAATTATATACGTATTTTTTTCAGCCTGAAAAACTTAATAGTTAACAATGGTTAAAATAAGATGGACGCGTATTTTAATTTATATTATAATACTGCAAGATACTTTTAATTTTGGATTTACCGGTCGACCATTTTCAAATCCAGGAAGATTTAATATTGGTGGCGTTCTGTCTAATAAGGAGAGCGAAGGTCATTTTAACACAACGATTGACGTAAGTTTAAAAATATTTTGAAGTCATTACAATTAGTTTTATTGATCTCTACGTATTTATATTTTGTTAGTTTTATTTTTCACATAATAATTTATGATTATCTAGAATTTGTAAAGAAAAGCTGATTGATTAAAGTATTTGTTCAGAGAATAAGTTATATTGTTGAAATGTTGCCCTGGTTGCGATAAAAAATTCATCTATATTCTGCATAATAATATTTACAATCGTTGTACTCAGCATATTATAAAGAAGAGGCACTGCTGAATAAAAAATTGTACATGAATTAGTTCAAGTATTTTTTGGAATCGATTTATCGTCCGTCAATTATATATTATACTACTGGTATAGCTACGAACAAGTCTGGTCAGCCGAAGTCTATGTCACTTTCAGTCTGCCGATGGCCGACCAAAACTGTCCGTAACTACTGCGAGAATTATTTGCACCACACACTGACAAGTTGAAATGCGTCGAATAATTCGATTTCACGAACATCATTGCTTTCGACAGATTCAAAATTTACTTTTTATGATAATAAACACCTTTCTGCCATACCTTTAAATTTGTTTAATAGTTTTTTTTATTTATTTAACAGATAACTACGAGATTTTACTACGAACTGTTTGAAATCTTTTAATAGTCTCAAAGTTATACAATTTTACGTATGTGTATTAATATGTAAATTAAAAATATTACTGATTATAAGTAGATTAGAGAAACTACAGTTAGGGATTATAAACTTGATATACATTATAGTAAAGTGAGAACTTGAATTGTAGCATTTGAACTTCGACTCTCAATACGTTAACAAGGGAGTAACGTACTATCATACAGTAATTGAAATGGATTCCAATCCCATTCGTACGGCCCTAAATGTCTGCAAGCGATTAATCGCTCAAAGGGTTTATGCTGTGGTGGTGTCACACCCTTTGACAGGTGATCTATCACCTGCCGCCGTGTCTTACACGAGCGGCTTCTATCACATACCAGTGATTGGCATTTCGTCTAGGGATTCCGCTTTCTCAGATAAAGTATGAAATACTTTATTAAACTTTATTAAATTATTAATATGTACTAATATGTATTAATATTGAATCTAATTTTCAAAACAGAACATCCATGTTTCATTTTTACGTACGGTGCCTCCATACTCACATCAAGCGGATGTTTGGGTAGAACTTTTGAAACATTTCAACTACATGAAGGTGATCTTCATTCACAGTTCAGACACTGATGGTCGAGCTTTGCTTGGTCGATTTCAAACAACCTCCCAAAGCCTCGAAGATGATGTTGAAATTAAAGTCCATGTGAGAATATTTTTATATAAGTTTAAAAAAAGATTAAAAATGATCGACTTTTGTTTATTAATAATTTTTAAAAATATTCAAACAGAAATATATTATAAATTTTTATTAAACAGGTAGAATCCGTTATTGAATTCGAACCAGGTTTGACAAGTTTTACCGATCAATTAACGTATATGAAAAATGCTCAAGCCAGAGTTTGTCTTATGTATGCAAGGTGAGATAATAATATAATATAATATAAATTAATTTCTGAAATTAAAAATGTTTCGGGTTTTTAATGAAAATATGTATTATCCGTATAGTAAAAAGGATGCTACAGTGATATTCAGGGATGCTGCAGCTTTAAATATGACAGGAGCGGGATATGTATGGATCGTTACTGAACAAGCACTAGAGACTCCTAATGCACCAGAAGGACTTCTAGGATTAAAATTAATTAATGCCACTGATGAAAAAACTCATATTAAAGACAGTCTGTGAGTAATTACTACAAGTTCTTCAAATTAAATTATCTCTAAAACCTTCCATTTTACTTTTTATGAAAAAATATTGTATAAATTTTGTCATTGTTATTTAATATACAATTATATTTGGAATTAGTATTAATATCATTATTTAATTCCAATTTTACTTGTATCAAAAGGTACGTTCTCGTCTCAGCTCTTCGAGAAATGAATGAAACAGAAACTATAACTGAAGCTCCACACGACTGTGACAATTCAGGATCTATTTGGGAAACTGGAAAAATTCTTTTCGAGTCAGTTTATTTAAATTTAAAAGAAAATATTAAAAATTAAATCTTTTATTTAATTCTATTAAAAATATTCTATACAAAAAACATTATTCCAGTTACGTGAGGCGCCAAGTTCTTGAAAATGGTGCAACCGGAAGAGTTGCTTTTGACGATAATGGGGATAGAATTTTCGCGGAATATGATGTAATTAATATACAAAGTAATAATCAAAAAGTCTCTGTTGGACAATATTTTTACCATGCAGTAAGTTTTATTGTATTTTATTAAAGATAAAAGAAGTCTTTATGTTAAATGAATAAAATGATATTTTAATTGTTAGAATGCGAGCAAAATGAAACTGAGATTGGATGAATCGAGCATTATTTGGCCTGGACATCTTAAAACCAAACCAGAGGGTTTTATGATTCCAACTCATTTAAAGGTATTAACTATTGAAGAGAAACCATTTGTATATGTACGAGAAGCACCTGACAATGAATGTCAAGCTGATGAAATTCCTTGCCCTCATTTTAATGCAGAAGAAAGCAAAGGCAAGTAATAATACCAAGTATCTAATTATACCGCACATTACATGATTTATTATCAATATTTAAAACGAAACGATAATGTATCTAAATTATTTAGACTTAATAAAACTGATTTCATTTATTTAATGTATTATTTCAGATTATCGAATGTATTGCTGCAAAGGATATTGCATGGACTTGCTTAAAGCATTGTCAAAAACTATCAATTTCACTTACAGCCTTGCACTATCACCAGATGGACTGTTTGGAAGTTATGCTGTAAAAAATAGTTCACGTATGCCTATAAATATAACTAAACAAAATAATTTTATATCATTCAAATTTAAATTATTTAAAAGTTATTTAAAAAATTAACACAATTCATAATTCAAAATTCATAACTCATATTACAGTTGGAGGTAAAAAAGAGTGGACTGGTCTTATTGGTGAAATAGTGAATGAACGTGCTGATATGATTGTGGCTCCGCTAACAATTAATCCAGAACGTGCTGAATTTATTGAGTTCAGTAAACCTTTCAAGTACCAAGGAATCACTATTCTCGAAAAGAAGGTATAACTTCTAAATCAACTATAATTAAAAAAAAGATTAATTGAATTAAAGAAAAGTAATGCCAATTATAATTTTCATTACAGCCATCAAGATCGTCAACTTTAGTTTCTTTTTTGCAACCTTTCAGCAATACTCTTTGGATTTTGGTCATGGTATCTGTACATGTTGTTGCTTTAGTTCTTTATCTGTTAGACAGATTTTCTCCTTTTGGAAGATTTAAATTAGCAAATACTGATGGCACTGAAGAAGATGCTCTCAATTTATCAAGTGCCATTTGGTTTGCCTGGGGAGTTCTACTTAACAGTGGAATTGGAGAAGGTATAAATTTACAGATTTATTGATTACCTTTCATTTCTTTTCTTCAAATATCAGACCATGATTAATTAATATCACAATATTAACAGATATTTTATTGAAAATTGACAAATTAACATTCAATGAATTTTTGAAAGGTACTCCACGCAGTTTTTCTGCTCGAGTTTTGGGAATGGTTTGGGCAGGATTTGCAATGATTATTGTTGCATCGTATACTGCCAACTTGGCAGCTTTCCTCGTTTTGGAACGTCCGAAAACTAAATTAAGTGGAATTAACGATGCTAGAGTAAGTAAACTTAATACAGGCTATAATTTGTAGCATTTCACATCACGAAACTCATCATTTACCATAAAAATGTGATTTATACTGCATTATCTACTATAATTCATCATTGTATTTCAACAGCTCAGAAATACGATGGAAAATTTAACATGTGCCACTGTCAAAGGATCTGCAGTTGACATGTACTTTAAGAGACAAGTTGAACTTTCCAACATGTACAGAACCATGGAAGCTAATAATTATAATACTGCAGAAGATGCCATTCATGATGTTAAAGTTGGGTAAGTATTAGAATTTTCATCCATTTAATCAAGTAAGTAAATCATGATTCGCCAGAATAATTGATACAAATTAAATAAAAATTTATTGCTCATATAGGAAGCTGATGGCGTTTATCTGGGATAGTTCTCGATTGGAATTTGAAGCAGCTCAAGATTGCGAATTGGTGACTGCTGGAGAATTGTTTGGTAGGTCTGGCTATGGTATTGGTTTGCAAAAAGGATCTCCATGGGCAGATCACGTCACTTTAGCGATATTGGATTTCCATGAAAGTAAGAATAAATATATATATATTAAAAAAAAGATAGAAATATTGAAGAGATAAAACGTCTAGTATACAAATTATATTTTATGTAATTCCCTATGTCATGATATTTTATAGGTGGATTTATGGAAGGTCTCGATTTAAAATGGATTATGCAGGGATACCACACACAGTGCGATGTAGTTGAAAAAACGCCAAATACTCTGGGCTTGAAAAATATGGCAGGTGTTTTCATATTAGTAGGCGCTGGCATAATTGGTGGCATATGTCTCATTATTATAGAAATGTCTTATAAAAAACATCAGATAAAAAAACAGAAGAAACTAGAAATAGCCAGACATGCAGCTGATAAATGGAGGGGACAAATAGAGGTAGAAAAATTTGAAATATACACAATTTATTTGAGTGTTTGTTTTCAATGTTTTCCATAAACTGCTTTTAAAATTCAAATAAATTATTAATTAAAAATTGAATTTTTCTTCAGAAACGAAAATCACTTCGAGCTTCAATAGCTGCTCAACGCAGTATCCAAAGTAATGGATTAAATGATCCTGTGACAGTCAGTCTTGCTGTAGATGCAGTTTCAAGATCAAATGTTGTTCACCGCAGTCCTGGAAGAGCCTGGCCCGGTGATAATGACATTCGACAAAGACCTCGTTCAGATGATATACGATTATCTCCAGCAGCTTACACTCTGGATGTGTCTCACCTGGTTGTCTAAATATGTAATTAAATATCAATTACTGTAATTGGTTCCTGTAATCAGGGTGGCTCTTATTTTCTGCAGAATCCTTGCCAGCAATCTCTCTCATCTAAAATTTTTATTTTTTAGAATTTTCATAATTAGAGTGACCATTAAAACCTAAGAATCAAATTTCTGAGTTGTAAATATTTTTTCTTGTATTAAAATTCAAAAAGAAACTAGAAATTTGATGCAACATCAAGAAGTGACACATTATTATTTATTAAAATTTAGAATACTTGTAATGTATTTAAAAATGGCTTTAAGATCTGAACTGAAATAACTTTTCCACGTTCATTAATTTATTTACAAAGATATTACTAATTTAATATTTATATAATATTGTGAATTGTGAAAATGGAGACTGAATTTACCAGAATAAAAATATTTTTAAATCATATATTATAGTCGTGGTAAAAAAGCGGGAAACGCTGCCAAAATGGGAGACACCCTTTCTTAAGGCAGAAAATCTATATGAATGTTTAGATGGTGTTTCAAATTTAAACAAATGTTGTCTACCACGCATGTAGGATAGACAACTCAAATGTTGTAATTTTCGGATATTGTTATGAATCAAAAATATATAACTAATAAACATAAATAGGAAACTCAGCGAACTATCTAAAATTCTAGAGCAAATAAAAAGAGCACATCTTAGGTTGTTGGGGCACATTGAGAAGATAGCGATAGAAAGAACTGTCAAGAACATATTTGACAAAGAGCCAAGAAAAAAAGAAAAAAAAACTGGCACACTGAAAAAGAGGTCTAAGTACTATCAACGAAGATTGGAAGCATCTCAGAAATGCAAATGAAAGAAATTTTTCTAGGAAAGACAATATATAGAACTTTACCTAAATACTCAAACACTCGAATCTTTCAATTTTTTTAAATTCGAAATCTTTTAATTCAACAGCTGCTCAAGATGTAAATTATGGTACATTCTTTTGTATTTAACAAAATTTAAGAAATTATAATTTCAAGTCACAAAATTTAGAAGAAGGAATCACATTTAAACTTAAAATCAATCTAGATTTTTTAAAAGTCCTGAAATTTAAAACAATAAGCTTTAATCTTCCTCATTCGATTCCACTTTTTTTTAGTTCACAAACAGATATCTTTATACATTAGAAGTCCTCAAGTTCACAAAAGAAGTATAGGCCATAAAATAAATAAAAAACAATAAAATCGGGTCATGACTCCATTGACTCGTCTCTTTAAAGTCCATTTTACTTTTAGAAATCGATTGCTTCGTCACTGATCCCTATTCTTAGATACTGAGCTCTTAATCACTTGCATCGAATAGCGACAATGATGGCATTTGTAAATCGAGTGGTGCACATTTCTGCAGAGGAAGTTCTCTCCTTCATTAATGTGAAGAGTGTGGTAATAAAAAATAATTTGTTTCAAAAAGCATGTCTTGTGAGCGATGAACACCAAAAAGACAATCTCTATGAGGAAGACAAAGAAACCTTTGGAAGAAAAGACTCTTCTTCCACCACCAAGAGTCATATCTCACGAATTATATTTTCCAAGATTTGGAACCGCAAAAAATAGCACACCTCCATCGCCTTTTATCATCATCGATGGGAAATTATTGAGAAGTGCGATGTCCTTTTGCAAGAAGAAAAGCACGAGGAGAGTCAAGTTTCCGGATAACGATTTTATCGTCACTGCTTACTTCGAATCCATCGAACCTTGGAATTATAGTATGTTTCATCCTCTTTTCGTTTTCATTCTGTGGTTAGTGTCGTCCTTTGTAGCGTTCCGTTGAATAATTTGTTTTGTGAATCCGCAGAAAAATTCTAGAGGGCAGTTTTAATATAAAATAAGACAAATGTACTTTTAATTTAGAAAGAGTCAATTTTTGAATTCTTTTAAATGATGCTTTTACATTCTTTTACCGGATTTTCGAAAAATAAAGTGTTTTAAAAGATTTCATTTAAAAATGCTCTTGCTCGAAATTAAGAGATACGCATTAACTAAAATGCACCTTGTGATGTATATATCAAATATTTCATCATCCCCTATGTATTTTGTTTCTTTTAATAGACTGAAAAACTACTAGCTTATAAAATGGTCACTAATACATTTTTTAATCCTTTATATACATACATTCAAATTCGGAAACTACAAATTTGAAAGTCATTTTGTAATTTAGATTTCAATTTTCCATAAAATTATTTCAGTTATAGATGGAAAAGAAAATTCCGAGGAAGAAGGAACTGACGGGAGCGAAGAAGAAACAGACGAAAGCGAAGGAAGCGAACAGAGTAAAAACGAAAGTAGCAGAAATGAAAGCTTTTACGAAAAAAAAAACGAAAATCATGAAAATAAAAGTTAAAAGTCGTTTACGTAAAGATTAATTACGGAAAATTCGATAAAATTTCACCAGCATTAGGTACATTAGCAAATTAAAATCCTATTATTTTTTTTAATTCCATGATTAAAATCAAATTTATTTTTATTTTAGCATCAATCTGAAAAGCGGAGAAAGATTGACATGTGTGAGAATGGAAAACTACAACCTAATGTTTCTAAAAAGGCATCACGGATTAATTTTTTTTAAATAAAAAATGAAAAATGGAAAAATATAAGTGTAAACAGATTGAAAGAATTGTCTAACCATTTACCAATTATAAATCTATGCGGAAACTTATTTAAAGCATAATTTTCATTTATAATCTTGCATTAACCTGAAAGATCAAAAAATTTAATTACTTGATTAAAAGGCATTACTTAATATATTCGCAAACGTGTGTTTTTAATAGACGTTTGATAATCATAGCTATAAATTTTGAGATAATCATTTTACTTTTATTGTTAAAAATCAACATATCCAACAATGGAAAAACAAAAAGATAGTGTTAAAGACATACAAATATGGCTGTAGATTCCTTTTCACAAATCGCGAATTCGAACGGAAAATCCCTTTGAACGATTAAGTAAGGTGTTAAATTGAATCTTCATTGTTTGCGTACTGTACATGTAATACTAACTAAGTTCTACCTCTTTTTCTTAAACGTTTCTCCGTATAAATGTAATTTCTGCATTCACTAAATATGTCTGTAAACACATGGTGTAAATCGAACGGTATTTAAATGCATGATATATTATAATATTACATAAAATTTATAATTAAATAGGATCGAATCACTAGACTTCTGCAGCATTGAAAATGTTTGGCAATTCGTGCGAAAGTAAAAATTCTACACATTTACACAATTAAACAATAATTAATCAAATTCGCGCTGCTCTTTAGCAAAAAATTAACAGATTCATAGAATCCAATTAATTAGAAACGTCGACCTAAATCGTTAAATCGAACCAGTTTTACCCGAGTCATCGAAAACTGCTAATCAATCAATTATTCTTGACTCGAGTGGAGATTTTCTCTTATTCGCTTTTGGATGTTTAGAATAAAGCTTTTCAACATTCGATTGCAGATGTTTCTTCTTGAATCGAATAATTATAATTAAAAGAGAGTAGGATCGGAGTTACCTTCTTTACGACTTTCTAAGCTCTCAACTACAATCCCTCGACTGATAAAAGAGGATGTATCCGGTTTCCGAACTTTTCTGAATGTCAGACGTTAATCCATAAAAATCTTCAATGGTTGAAGCCTCAATTTTCTGAAAAGTAACATATTTATTAAGCTTGATGTTTTTATACTGCTAATTAATACATTGAAAAAGAGTGTGACATGGAATTAAAAAAATTTTTTACGTCATTGACTTAATGATTCATTTAAAAATAAATTACTTACATCGACCATGTCATCGTCAAAGAGAAGCCAAAACCCGTGACTCTTGACTATAGAAATGTAGTGTCCTCTGTTAGGTCCACTTCCGCAATGTATCACAACGGCAACTAAATCATATAATCGATCTGGATTTACAGCATCATCACTCTAAAAGTCGAAATTGTAATATTACTATTATTATATAATATAAACATAATACACATAAATAAATTAAATATTCGAAATAATATTTGTAAATATATTCTTAGAGAATATTAATAGTTTTAAAAAACTATTCAAACAAATTAAACTTACTGTATTGAAGAGCCTAAGTTCGAGGGGAAATACTACTCGATGAGATACTTTAATGTGTCTATTATATTGTTCGACGTATTTGAATCTCTTTAAATGCAAAGCTAGAATCATCGGAAGTTTTTTCACTCTCATCCGTTTCTGCAAAAGTAAAAAATTATTATTGTACCATAAATTATTGTGATAATTTTCTTAAATTCTGTATGGATTATGGAGACAAAGAAAGAAAAAATGATGTGATAATTTTAGAGTATTTTTGGGAGTGAATCACAGTGAGTAGAAATATCTTAAAAAAATATTTGCATTTTACTAACTAACGCATTACCTGAGCTTCTTGGTAACTGCTGCAGTTGTCACATTTGAATTTATTATCGCTGCAGAGGGTCTCGGTATTCGAGAAGCATTTCAGACAATGCGTAATAGAGGTATTTTGATCTACATCGACTTGCAAATCAAAAAAATCCTCGTCTTTGCTAGATACAGTCTCACAATTAAGGCAGCGAGTTTCCGAAGTCAGAATCCCTTGAAATATTTCGTGAACCCAGGTGGGTTCCGGAGGAGATCCGACATCCTCTCCACTTCCTTTCTCCCCCGTCGGTTTACTTTGATTTCTTTCTGCTAAGAAAGAATTTTTTCTTTTACAACCACAGATATTTCAAAAACAAACTGCCTCAATCATTAAAAATGAATATAAATGATTATATAAGAGATATGAAGTGTAAGTTCTCATGATTAATGTAACGGAATTTGATTCTGATTAATTTCAAAATGACATTACTTTAATAATATTTGACTAAACATACAAAAAAAAATCAATTTACCACTATAGTTTAAGTAAAATGAAAAATAGAACAATAAAACAATAATGAAAGAATTATATTAAGAAAGATTTCTTTAATTTACTTACCTAAAATGATTTCATTGATGTGATTGATGAGAAAGTTGAGAAATTCATGAGCATCCTGTTGCATATAATTGTCGAACTCCTCTGAAGAAAAAGAAAAACAATAAATGGTTAAAGACAAACAAAAAAGATGATAGATATTACAGGCTAATGATAGATTTTAAAATGTTGTACCTTTCTCTTTTCTTAGCCTCGCAATAAACTTTTTCGGTGCTATCGATCCAACTTTTTTCTTTTGCGTTGCGATACTGTAAAAAAGATCTGCCAAGCACGTCAAAAGAGTTTCTTTGGTTCTTTTATTTCTAGCTTTGTATTCTAATACTTTTTCTCTAAACGGTCGACAAAAGTATAATGCTTGCAGTACAGAATTGCTATAACAGGTGTTTCCAAACTAGAAAAACAATCATAGATTGAACTTAAAATTATAATGTTCTTTTTAATTAATTAAACAATAATTTTAGTATTTTGCACTGGGCACTTACGTTAACCAAGCCAAAGTAGTGTTCATTTGGTGGAAATTGATCAGACCCAATATCTCTTTCTAATTGTGATATATTTGCCCCCTGAAAATAAATTTGATCTCGTAAAGAAAATCGCGTCACTTCCACTTACTTTCTGTTTCACCAGAACATAACCTTGAGACAATTAATACTAATGTATACTTATTTAATTGTTCTGAATAACTTTGATTGATTTAACAGTGATGGAACCAAAACGGATCATTCATTTACGTCTTAAAATTGTTCATAAACTCGGAGTACCAAAGGTGTAATATAAATTAAATTAAAATTCAATCTCAAGTAACTGTTAAACATTTGCTGAATAAATAATAATTTACGTGATACAATTTAAAAAAAGCGCGTGGCGTCGCAATTCTACGGAAATCAAACTCTTTACGTAACATATCAAAATGTAAATAAAGCCGAAGTTGCAAGTAGCAAAATTAAATTATAGCCTTTTTGCAAATCGGTAAGCAATCACAGCAATCATCCAGAAAAACACAGAAAAACTGCTGATTATATTGAGGTTAAGTCAGGTCGTAATTGTAAATTGATAATTATTTTTTCAAATTTACCATTTTACGATTTATTAATCGCAGCAAGAAGAAATCAGCAGGTGATGTACAATCAACATTGCATCCGAGAAGTGTTTCATTCTATTACTGAAAATGGTAACTGAAAAACACCCTCAAAAACTGCTCGTTAACACGAATAGTATATCTTGGCATTTTTCACTAAATTGGATGAAAAATAGTAATTATCGAACGAAGCAAAGAATTTCGGTTAATTGATTTGATCAATTAAAAACGTGACAACGGCACATCAACATTTAAGGCGCGACTATACTCGGCGATTTTGTGAGATAAGGAAAAGATAACCTCAAACCATAAAGAACAGTATGTATATATATGTGGTATATGTATATATGTACAGTATGATTCATATCATGCATGCCTTCCTCGTGGGCATGTCAACCCAACCCTGGATTCCATTTGAATCTTATGGAATCCAGGGTTGAGTTGACATATTTGGGATCCACATCAGTGCTTCCTGTCTCTCTCTAGTGACGCATGGACCTGCGCGATTAGAGAGAGACAGAAAGGGTATTTTACTTGTTGAACCCTGGCTGTGGCAGGTGGTTGTGCTAAATTTGTCGTGTGAATCCACCTTTAAGAACAGCTGTTTTGATCACGTGACCTCTGTTTTTATTTAATATGGCGCCTGCTTGACAATGGAAGTGTCAAAAAATTTTTTATGATAGTCATAAATAGTTGTTTTAGCTCTTTTTGTGAATCAATGATATTATTAATGAACAACAATGCCTGTTGACATAAATCGATTGACAGAAGGGTGGCTGGAACTCGAAAGTGATCCAGGTAAACCTTTTGTTTCTCATTTAACAATTTAGCTACTTTTTATTTTGTCCACGTATTGATTTATGGTCATCATCAGAATTTTAGACAATTGTCCGTTTTTATTAATATTTTTTTCTGGCGCTCTTGCACTTTATTTCTATACTTTAATTTTTCTGTTAACTTGCTTACATTTATGTTAATCTCGAAAAATTGCGAATTATAAATAACTAAGTACGATTTAGATTCATTCGCATTCTGTTCACAGAGATGTATTTTGGTGGTAAATAATTAAAGACTTCATTATTTATATTTGAAATTTGTTTTTAAAATATTTAATGTATTTCAGGTCTCTTCACTCTCCTCCTGGAAGATTTTGGTGTTAAAGGAGTTCAAGTGGAAGAGATATACGATCTTCAAAAGTCGTTGGAAGGACCTGTATATGGATTTATTTTCTTATTTCGATGGATCGAAGAGCGTCGATCTCGTCGAAAGGTTGTCGAACAGGATGAAAGTTTTGTCAAGGATGAGGACATTGTTAACAACATATTTTTCGCACAACAAGTAATATTCATATATCTTAGACCCTTTATTTCACAAAAAAATTAATAAATTATGTATGAAAACAATATACAGAACTAATATTCACTTAGCAATAATACTCTCATATTTAAATTCTTTCAGGTCGTTCCAAATAGTTGTGCAACTCACGCTCTACTCTCCGTACTGTTAAATTGTCCAAATATCCATTTGGGAACGACATTATCTCGACTAAAAGCGCATACATCTGGAATGTGTCCCGAAAACAAGGGTTGGGCAATCGGCAACACTCCAGAATTAGCTTGCGCTCACAATTCTCACGCAATGCCTCAAGCCAAAAGACGACAAGATAAAAACATGGGTGTATCGACTGGTAGATTTACGGGTGAAGCTTTTCATTTTGTCAGTTATGTGCCCATTAACGGAAGATTGTTTGAATTGGATGGGTTGAAACCGTATCCACAGGACCATGGTCCATGGAAAGAAAATGAAGAGTGGACTGAACAATTTAGGCGAGTGATAACCGACAGATTGGGAATGGCAACTGGAGAACAACTTCAGGACATACGATTTAATCTAATGGCAGTCGTTCCTGATCGCAGGCTTGCGATTTCTCATAAGCTAACGATGCTTAAAACTAATAGGCAAATAGTACTTGAAGCTTTACAACAACTTGTCAAATTGAGCCATCAAGATGGCGATAAAAATACTATTGTCTCGGAGAAGATGGACAAAGCTAATGAGAAAAAAGTCAAATTGGAGGAGGATATCGCTAGTAGTAAAAGTGAAATTGAAGCAACTTCTATTCCTACCATTAATGTTGAACAATGTAATAACTCTGGAACAGATAACGAAGAAACGTCTGTCGCGAGTACCAAAACAGAATCCAGGTAGAGATTTTATACCTTATATTTTGTTTAAAAGAATTGAAATTACTTTAGTTTATATCGTTTTATTTTTCACACTAGGATGGAGAAAGTTGTTATGTGTGCTTTGGATTATGCGACTCCTCTTCAAATTCAAACTTCCCCAGCTCACAGTTCTTCAAGTACTGACACTTCTTCCGAAATTGGATCGGCTTTTAATTCTCCTACTCAAGGTAGCAAATTTTCATTTCGAACAATCTTATATGTATTCGAAGTCATTGGGAAGCAATTAATTAATTAATTAAATCAGGATGTCAAATCATTTATCACATTACTTGGAATTATATTTTGCACAAAACTGTTTTGTGACACAAAGTTTTTTTTCAGCACAAAATATTAAATTATTCGGACAGATCATTCTCACAGATTCGACATTCGTGATTTTACCGCCATTCAAATAACACAAATAATAATGAGAAAGTGAACTTGGGTCAGCAAATTTGCCTACCGATGCACAAATTGTTTTTTTCAACAGCTTCACATTTTCAATATTCTCTTCCTCGAAATCAGAATTTAACACCGAGTTCTCATGTTTAATTTTCCTGCAAACGGAATACGTTTGTGTATCACATATTTTCGTTCTAGGATTAAATCCAGTGAATGACGGGCAAGAAAATTCCCTTACGGTGGCAGTTTTTACTTCGCAGATGTAATATTTCGTGCAGTCGGTATTGTTTGGAAGACGAATTCCTGTAGAACAAGGAATGATATCAAAATTGTCTGGATTTAATTGATCTTTTAGAAATTCGTATTTCTGACGTGTGATATATTGTTTATCACCGAGATTATTTCTTATGAAAATTATACTCTCATTCATTTTTGATTCATTGACTGATTGATTTAAAAGACTTGTATCAGTCAATTGAATCTTCGAAGTTGTAGTTTCTTCATTAGTTAAACTTGCATCTTCATTATCAAAATTATTTCTACTTATATAATTTGTCACGAATTGATTATGCAAAGTATCTTTCTTTATTTTATGTGTTGTTGAATATCCAGTTTTAATTTCAGATTTTAGTCCAGAATTTGTTATCAGGAACGTTTCATGAGAGAGGATTTTCAAACTTTGGTGTATCAACAAATTATCTATCATCCGATCCAGCCAAGTCACACTTCTAATAAGAAAAGTCTTGTTTTCCAATTTAGGGAAATTATGCTGTTCCATGGATTTATCATCTATATCATTTTTCTTTTTGACAAAGTTTGCACTTTCATTTTCGGTAGTAAACTTCGAGAAATGTTCTCCATTCAATGAATATGGTGTTGTTTCTTCATTAATTTCTGCCTCGGTTGGTGAATCGATAGAGTAAGAGGAATCTACAATTTTACTGAGATTTAAAGGATCTAAATTAAAGTTGAGATAGGGTTTTATTACTTCTGCTTCATGTTTTTCTCTAGCTATGGTGGATTCAGTGGAACTGGAATTGCAGGACCAAGTCTCACTCGGAAGAACACACATTTGTAAATACGATTCAAATACCTGAACAAAGAAATAATTATGTAGAAGCATCTTATATCAAAACTGAAAATTCGAATACTTCTTTAGATTATAAATTCTTAGCAATATTCTTACCAATCCTTCAGTGCATTTTGATGGTACCCAAACGTATCCACCTCTTGGTAAATTAACACAATTATAAAACAGAGAACAGTTTGTTGGGTGAGGTTTTCTTGACTCTGGACATTTCGAAGCTGTTGCATTTACAAGAACTAAAATCAAAAAAGAAAAACAAATTTCTGGTCGAAACATTGTATATCATGGACGATAGCTGCTATCGAACTGAAGCCACCAGTTCTGCTAATTTTCTTTATGTACTTTTCACAAGTTCTGTAGACAGCATTTCTATTTACACTAGTTTAGTATTTCATTATTGACACCCAATTACAGTTATCTTAGCCTCTTTTTAAACGAGAACTCTTTGGTAGCAAAGCTTTCACTCTTCAGGTATTTGAAAAAGATGAGAGGGATGGGATTTGGTTGTTACATTGATTGCAATAAGAATGGAATTAACTTCTTTTCTTTTTTTTTTAAGCTTGGGGCTGGAATTCAGGGCAGAGCAGTCCAACTTCTACAAAGGATTTTAAGAAGTTTGTTGTCATTCGAGTTGCTGGCGATGAAAAAAATGAAGCAGGTTTGAGTAAGTTAATTTTGTCCATTACATTACGTTATTTTTTGGAGGTATGGCCACAACGGGTTGAAATCATTTAAAACATGTAGAACTTTATTTCAAATCCTTTTTAAAAACTTTGAAAGCTTTTTAAATCCCTAGAAATCGTTAGCCATTTTTGGAAATGTCTAAAAATCTCTTGAATGCTTTTGAAATCTATTGAGACTTCTTAAGATTTTTTTGGATTTATTAACTTTATTTTATTAATATTTTTACTTGCAATTTACAGGTCGGTCCTTGGGCAACATAAATATTAATGGAAAACGACTGGTTTCCGACAGTGGACATTTGCACAAGAAAGTATGCTTATCAGGAGAAGTTAGGATACCACATGCAAGAGTTAAAACCAGTAATGGAGACACCGTAACAGAAGAAAAGAAAGTAGAAAAAATTGACTCGAAATTGTGCTCCAAATATCCAGAACTTTTCGAACCACACACTTTTGCTCCTAAAGATCTTCTGGCCTTGCTTAAAAACCTTGAGCATGAAATTTCCATTTGTGAAACTAGTTTAAAGGATGAAAATGATAAAAGAAATAAATACAAGGTACATCTTGTTCATTTATCTGTCTTTTAAGCATTAATATTTAATATAATTTCAAAATTCAGTTTAATTTATTCAATTATATTTCGAGTACTTCGTCTTTTTTTCGAATTCATTTATTTTTTCAGATTGATGATTGCAGAAGGACACATAACTATGATGAATTTATTTGTACCTTCCTTTCCATGTTGGCACAACAGGGAAAACTTGCTGAACTCGTTCAGCAACATTTAACTTTAAAGAAACACACATCGGTATCAGTAAATAGAGTGCACAGGTAATATATTAACTAATTACATTTGTTTTATTAAATAAAGTTTGCAGAAAATAATGAATGAATTAATAATTAAAGATCATCAAAGAAAGCAGAAACTCGACCAAATTCTTCTAGAAGACGCCGTGGCAGGACCAAATGCAAGAAACGGAAGTAAACATCTGGATCTGCACCATTTTTATCTAAAATTTGTGAGAAATAACTTTTACTTCATTTTTATTAAACAAATAATTATTTTTACCTGGACCGTATTTGCCACCCAGTGAAGATTTTATACAAATTGTAATTGAGTCTATATTTTTTCTTCTGCTTTCCATTTGAACTTTAATAAATTAATAATTGAGTTTAATAATTAGAATAGAATTATAATTTATATTGAGCTATAGACAAACTACGTTTTGTTTGTACTTTCTTTTAATATATAAATTTACCAATAAAAAAATTTTAATTAGATATTAAATTATATTTACAGTTCTGATCTATGAGAATGTGATGAAAATAATAAATAATAATAAGTCTAAAGTAAATTAACTGAATTTCTTTTTGAACCTAACTTATCAGAATTGATGACAGGAAGGAAAGAATAAGGAAATGAGGTTTTAAAAGAAACAGAGAAAGCAACATTTACTGTGAAAAACATTGAAAATATTTATTTCAATATCCATATCGTACATTAACTGCGAATATATTCCTTAAAACTAACAATAAGCCCCTGAGGGCATGAAATCGAATGTTCATTTGGAATCGAGAAAATTCAGACACGGCAAACATCTTGAATATGAATAGGAACTATCTTGAAAACACTCTCTTTCTGAATTTTACGACCAAGTAAGACGGATATGAATTTTTTTTTTCGATTTGATAACCAACAGCATTTTTCGGTTCACGAAAATTTTATTATAAGACACAAATGCAAGTTTTATCACGGTCCAAGAAGAAAGCATCATTTGTTAAAGGACATTCTGAGGCACTTAATATTTTTTTTCTCGCGATTTTCTTATACATTCAGCGAAATTGGAACGTCTTGTGTATTAAAATATTAAATTTAACATTGAATTTCCTTAGACTAATTTCTTAGTCTACGCGAGAGCAGAGAGTACAGCGGAAGCAAAGAGTAAGAACAGAAACTAATGTAAAAAAATGTCCAATCCGAAGATTCATTCATTTCCTTTTCTTTCTCTTTCCTTCTCTTGTTGATAGTTACATAAAACATGAAATATTCGCAATCAAATTTTTATTGCCGGGCACATTTAATCATCAATTGATAATTGTAAATATGTATAGTCAAAACACAATTTAACTCTCGCTGGTCTTTAATCTTTATATACTGACATTTTTTTATTTCATCAGGAGTGAATTTTTGATGACTTAAAATTCAGCGAGACGATTTTCTCAACTCGCAGATAATACACTTAGTGTGACTATATATATGTACATGTCGAGCGGACTATATATATTTATTTATTTATATAAAAACAAACGAGGAAGGATAAAATGCGAGATCCTTCCACATGTAACACCGATAATAATAAACAGTCTTGTGTTGGGCTTGATAGGGCTGATCTTGACTTATGAGAAGAATATCTTAACTCTTAATTATCTTGGTATCAACAAATCGAATCCAGTCTGATGGACTCGACTCGATTGGCTGGCTAACTAGAATAAAAATTCCTGACAAAAATCACCCTTTGCTTTCTCTCTGAGCTTGAATTTATATCGCAAGTCCTATAGTAGTTTAAACATCAATGATGTTTATATGTCGGTCATCATGATCATCCCTAATCATCGACACAGACGCTCCTTTACTATACATACACAATTAATTAATAAATAATTCGAGTTATGCGCTATGATTAATTCGACGATTAGTGTTACATCGTACAATTTTATCGAAACAATTTTTCGTATCACATATAATATAACGAAATTCATCAGGTCGCTATTTAGATATAAAAGCCTCGAAACTACAACATCTTCCCTTTCGATATAAAGAAACAAAGTTTAGACAATTAACGCACATTCGGAATACGATTCGTTTAAAAAAATCTGTCTTCTAAAATTCTCAGGAAGCAATCGTTAGTTATTGAAAATACAATATCTTTTAAGAGTCTATTAATGTATAATTCCTGATTGATCCCTACATCGTATTCCATACTCTATTTAAAAATACATTAATTTGAAAAAAAATAATATTTATATATAGTTGGTATGTGCACTACGTATAATACATTCATATAGATTTGTTTAATACTTCAGACACTAACTTCAATTCGATACTTGAATATCTTGACGATCTTTAATCATAAATTGACAAAATTATCGTTGCGCTAATTAATGTTTTAAAATTCTGGAGAACAAAAAATAGGAGAGCATTCCGGGGAACGTTCTAGACTCGTGAATTTTTAGAGTACAGTAGGTTCAAGATTTCAAAGATTTGAGAACTTTCAAGAAGTTTCTCTATTAAAATCTCTTGTCGAAGTACAGGTTTTAATCAGATATTCTAGGTTTTTTTTTCAGGACCTGAAGACCAAGTTTCGATCGATAATTGCAGAGCGACAACTGTGTTGGTGTTAATGTCTTTGATCAAACGAGAAAACGAGGAACAGACAAGACGTACGACAGAAAGGACAGATAGTATTATCACATTAAAATTAAATATGATACTCAAATGAAGACTCACTCTGTAATGGCAATTGCAGAGTTGAATCAAATGTTTGGGATACCTGGCGGTGATGGTAAGCCGGTTGCGCGACGTAGTCTTAACAATTAGTCGGAAATAACTTATTAGACCGGCTTGCGCACTCTAAACAACTATCAGCTCGTAGTCACAGTCGTACATTCTTCAAACTTCCAACCAATGTACATTAACTACGACTGTGAATACATTTCTGAGCATACCTTCATATTCGATGGTGATAGCGACACTAATATTAAAATGACGATAACATAAAACTACAGTACATAATTTACTTAGACGTTAAAAGTCACATTGTCTTAAAAGCTAATTACGAAATCTGTCGCGGTCATTCATCTTGGACCACAAAATCTACAACTGAAATCGCAAGTCAGTTATAGAACGAAGTCATCAAAAGACTTGGTTCATCAAGACAGTCATTCGTTCCGATAGTCTCTGGATCCCTCAAAGGCGGGCTCAGTGAGTTCTCGTCAAATGTCCAGCGTATAATACTCCATTTTTATTATGCGTTTGTCAATAACCTCGATTCTTGTTTCCAGATGGGAAGAACCGGGAAGCATCGGAATTCATCACAGTTGTTTAGACTCGATCGGGAATTTCAGTCTACCCTGCCCGAAGGAAATCGAGATCCTGAGCATCACGTTCAAGGAGGTAATGCCTCGTCAGAGGTGCATCTTTGGATAAGCTCTTGCGAAGAAGTGACGCACACAATCGTATCCAGTTCAAGGGCCCGCGACCTGGCCGGTGCTGATGCCGTTGTTTGCCTGAGCACCGAGCTGGGATGCGACAAGTGTATCGCCAGGCTTCGTCATACGAAGAATAGACTGAAGAGATGCTACTTCAGAAGCTAAACGGTCCAGCCTGTTCTTGACTTCCGTCTCGCTCTCCTGCACTGGTGGTCCATTCGGCGTCCATTCAGCGCCAAGCGAAATCCCAGAATCTCTCTCATCACTCGATCCCTCATTATCCCAAGGAGGAGATGCTCTAGGTCCAGGTTCCTGCTTGATACCTTGCAAGGCTAGAAGGGCGCTCGCCGCGTCTTTATCACCGATGCGAGACTTGTGCCTCAGTTTGTGAGGTAGACAATTATTGGCGCCGATCACGTTCTGTGAAACTATCATTTGGGAGCTCTCGTCACCGCTTCCGGAGGAAAGTTCAAAGGGCGACTGGGCTCTGCGTCCACGCGAGAGATTCAACGCACTCGAGGTGTCGAAGTGGATTGCTGGATGTGTGCTGTAGGAATATTGGAAGCTCTCGGTCTCGGGATAGGCCGTCGTCTCCGGAACGTAGAGCTGAGCTGGTGACCTCGGTGACCTTGAACCACTAACTGGTTGGTGAATGACGGAGGTGTGAACTGGACTGGGTGTTCTTGTGTAGAGGAGCGACGTCGAGGTGGACAACTTCCGCTTGAGCATGGGAGGTTCTGAGGGTAGGGCTGCCAAGACGTGCTCAGTGCTGATCACGGATTCGCCGCAGATCCCGAATTTCTCACGAATCGCGTCCAACTGGGCTTTCAAGATGTGATTCTCCTTGCTCAACTCCATGACCCTTTGTTCAAGAACCATATCGTTGAAGCGTCTCTTCTCCCGGGACCTCTTTGCAGCCTCATTGTTGCGTCTACGTCGGTCCCAGTAGCTGTCGTCCTTCTTATTGTCAGGGATGAACTCGCGTTGCTTGCGTTGCGAGAAGAGTTCCTTCCGGATGTCAAAATTTGGAGAATAGCTGTCGGGATGCGTGCCTTGTTGATCGTGATGCTGCTGCTGCTGCTGCTGCTGTTGCTGTTGCTGTTGATGTTGAGGGAGGTGATGAATCTGTTGTTGAGGATGGTGGGACTGTTGCTGCTGGTGCTGCTGCTGCTGTTGGAGGGTTGGTGAGCCTCCATGGTGAGGGTGTGTCATCGGAGGAAGAGGTCCATGAGCGTCGTGACCACCATGGCCACCATGACCAGCGTGTGCCATCGAGTGTGTGGTCGGCATATTGCTGTTCAGACACGCTGTCTCACCATTGATGGGCGATCCACTCTGCCGGGCGACAAACTCTGCCACCATAATTTGCCTTCTTAGAACATCTACAACAGACAAGGAAAAAAATCGGTTAGCACTCGTGATAACTTGAACTTGTTATGAGATAGACAAGAGGATTGAGAGAGGGCATTTGAGAAAGGTTGGATCGTAAATACTTAAGAAATGGCCTTTTATTAATGATCTGAACGTTAATCACACAGTTTCTAAAACAATCTTGGAAGGACGATTTGTAGTATTGCGAGAATGCAGGAAGGATTTACGCTATTCTCTTTCTTAGAGTGGATGCTTGCCCTTATATGGGATATCACAAGATCAGCCTCCGAGGAGAAGGACGCTTGCTCGTTCTTTAAATCAGGAACGAGGAACTTGAGATCACTTCCTGGAGACGCGCGACCTCGTCTCTTTAATTTCCTCGTCTGTTGATGGACGTTATTGCCAATCTTGCCAATTAGAGTTTTCCTTCAGGTATCAAAGTTTCTTTCAATCAATTGGAATGTGAGATAATTGATTATTAAAAATTGTTAATAATTGTTGATATTATAATGTTTGATAATTTTTGATAATTCTGATAATATTCTCTTTTCAAATATCAAGATTAATCCCTGGGTTTCCCCTGAAAGTGATAATCTGATAAAGTATCGCGATTTTATCCTGAATTAATAAAAATTTTCGGATTTTTCACACAAGAGAAGATAACAAATTTTGAAACTTTGATGTATGTAATGATGAGCCTAAGAAGCGTGAGCGAACGAAATTGCGAGTACTTAGAATGCAAAGTACAATTTCATGGAGTCTTGTGTGACTGACATGTGATCGGAAAGAGAGATGATTCAGCAAATTCCGACGATCGTTATTATCTTTGCTCTCAACAAGCGACTTTTTAAGAAAGTTGAGGATTCACGTAAGTTTCAAATCAGATGGATGATTAATCAAAGAGAATTTATTAATTTCTTAATTAACTAATCTATATATCTAACCGATAAAAGTATAAATTTTTAACAGAATATTTTCTTTTCAACTAAAAAGATAGATATAGTTGAATTTTGAATAAAGAGAATTAATTTTAATGGTAATTTTCCAGGGAGAATAGCAGAAAGACTGTAAAGCCTGTATAATCTTGATTTTGTAATCATCAAAGAAGAATTGTACACAATTGAGACTGAAAATAGGGTATGTACTTTAGATACGAAATCTTGAAAGCAGTCGAGGATCTCAACTATAGTATAGAATACAATAGGTATGTAGATTATATAGGGACGAGCTTTCCATGAAACCTGGAATTTTGTCTAATCACTCTTATTACGCAAGAGGACATTTCTTGTTTTGAAAACTAGTGTTTGTCATGTTATATTATATCTGTCTTATCTCTATTCTCTGCTACCATAGTTACTTTATCTCAGCAGTTTTTCCGTCTACGCGATTCATGCTTCTATTGATAAGCAGACACGACACGACATTTGTAATGTTCAAATGATAATATATGTAATAGTAAACATTAAATAATACATATATACGTAGTACTGCCGCCAATAGTGGTAAAAATAAACAGAAGAAGAAGAAAAAAAAAGAGAAGGTTCAATCAATGATCAGTGATTATCACTCTGATCAACTCTGATGATGATTTGCAGTCGCAGAAAATACTGTCAGCTAGTAGGCATACATCATTGGCTTATATCATCGCGGTATGTATATAATAATGAATAATGGAATTTTGAGCTTAATACTTGGATTCATGAACGCCGCCTTTAATTTTTGCAAAATTTCAATAGTATTTTTACTGAAAGTTTGATCGTATTTTTAATACTTTGTTTTTTGGTTTTCTTTTCAGGAAATGAAAAAATTGAATCTTGTGCTGGGTGGTCGTATTTATGAAAATGAACACGAGGCACAAGCATTAGCATTACATGTACATTTCTAGAATCGTTCACGTGCGCTTGCGCTTCTGTTAGCAGGCCACGTGCTAGCCTGGCAGTGAATGTCAGAGCTAGCCACTGCGGGAGCCTGACCATCCTCATAAATACGTCGACGTGCGTAAAGCTCGTGGATCTCTCACGTGCTTAGTACAAATTTAAAATGCGAACCAACGTGCCTCTTTGTCCTCGGCCCCGGCCTTCTAACTGCAGGTGATTTCCCTGGAGAGGCACGTTTTCATTGATCAGGATCTTTTTCTAGACAAATGCGCGGCGTGTTCCTCACGATCGGCGGCCTTTGTCGAAGGCTGAAAATAGTACTTCGGACCATTAATTTATATAGATTGTCCAATACGTATTTGTTTCCACTTTAAGATCTCATTGTCTATTCTCGATATTATTTAAAACTCGCTTTCAAATATAGTCACTTATTCATCTTCTTGCTTCCTCATATAATACATAGAAGCTTTGTAACGGCCACAATATACAGATACCAAAAATAGGTTTTTGTTTTATTTTAAGTATCAAGTTTTAAGAAATTCTTCGGAAATAGATTTAAAAAAATACATTTTTTGTAACGTATAGTTGTTTGAAATATATTTTTAGCTATCATTTTCCTGAAAATGTTGAGAATTTGATTAATTTCAATTTTGATACAATTCTGCGAACAATTGCATATTATAATATGCGCATTGCGAATAGGAAAATTGAGAACTAAAAGTGATGGGAAATATCGGTAAAAAAATGTCACTAACAGCAATCAATTAGATACCGAGCGCAACGCATGTGCAGTGGTTATCAAGTGCAATCTGAGAGGAGAGATGCTCATAATTAATATTGAGAGAGGAATTTGATCAATATTACAAGAGTGTTAAATATTGCGGGGGTTAATATTGAGGGAGTCGAGTATAATTATTTAACGAGAGCTTGTATGTGCCATTGAAAATTAAATCATATCATGTGATGTGCTACGCGTCATGTCGACAAATATCGTCCGATCAAAGTAAATAGAAGAGAATGTTATCTTTCTGTATACTGTAATCAAATCGTTTTTCCTCACCCGGATCTGTTCCTCCTCTATTTAGAATTTAGGAAAAATTTCCCACTTCACGATCTCAACAAAAATACCGGATGACGACTTGTGGACTTTGTCCAACATATCTTTCCACGTAATTCACCTTCGCGGAGACGCAATCGAATCTATCTTATACCGAAAATAATTACGAATTCGAGTGGAGGTGGTTGTTTACCACTTTGATCCGTTTATTTCGCAAGGCATCTATTCTTAGATAATTCATGCATTTCCGCAAAAGATGATCACGCCATGTGACTCCTTTTAAGGGCCTATATTATTTACCATAAGAGAGTTAGCAAATTTAGCTTCGACAACAATTTTACGTTTTCTCTGTAATCAATATTTTTTGCTAAAACTAGGTCATTTACCTCTTCCTGCACGAAACGGAGGTAAATTAAAAATTACCTAATTAATTATTACCTAATTTTTTCTACTACAAGAAGAGTTTTTCGCCTGCAGCATCGTAAGGGTGACCGACCGACTTTCTCGGAATAGAATTATATACCGCGAGTAAATTTCTAGTGAGTCATTCTTACTTAGTACTGATGAAACATTCTCATGTATATTACCTGAAAAACACAGAACATCTGAATTACGTACGTGTAAATATGATGACTAAAATGACGCCTAGTCCGAAATAGTCGGATGACTACAGAAGTATATTAGAGCACGTCATAATTTCCGCGGTAAATTATAATGTAAAGTTGATCATTTTATATAGAGATCGAGATTACACATTACAAGGCAAGAGGAAAAGGTTGGAAAAACCCTCGAGTTATTATAAAATCGTTATTTTCTATAGGTGTAACTACTGAAATTTTCAAGTCGCAATATCGTGCAATCCTATTGCAATTTGAAAGCTCATGATGACTGAGACCTTAGTCCTTACATAACAGTATAATAAGCTCTACAAGAAAAATGTCAAAGGTAGTTTTAACTTCTTATCAAATTTTCCAAAGTTGTAAATAAACTATTAAAATGAATTTCTCGAAATAAAGAAATATAATGTCGATTATTATATAATGATGAATTTGACCGGACTAGACTTTTTTAAGAGGAAAAATTGCGCGGTTATCATTACGCATATATATAGGAAACTCTGGCGACGAACTACTCTGGAAACCGATCGATGGCTTGGATTACGTCGTGCATTGGACATCAAAAGGACAAATCGTACTATATATGGCGAATGACGCATGTGGAAATAACACTTGTCGCGATTGTCGGACACGCGACAAGGCTTCAAATTTATCGTATATATAAGACATGATCGATAATAGTAATCATGTTCCTTGTCGTAGGTTTCTTTCCTTCGGTTAATTTTGATCGTGCAGACACACGTCATCAAGGAGTATTTACTTAATACTTATAGAGAAAGAATATCGCCGGAATGTGTATGTCGATCATCATATTATAGAATATGTATTGAGATAGTTTGCAATATGTACCTATAGTTGTGCGACTATAATAATGACGCGATGCTGACACGTGACACAACACACGTGTATGCATGCAAAAAAAAATCCACGCATGCATGGTAGTTCACGTGTGCGATGCTATAATAATAATTATAGTCACCCTCTCCAGATAAGAAATATGGTTCACAATTTCGAAATTTCTGGAGGCCATTTAATACCTAATGTTGTCGTAATAATCATAGAACTATAATAATTACAGGAAATTTATTAAAGATATATAGCGGTATAGTTTCACTGGCAATAGTACATGTTTATTCTTCGCGCACGTGCTTCTTCAACTTTGTGCGCAATGCCTCAATTTGCGTCTGACTTAACTTTTCTCGGTATTACAAAGTTACTTGAAAGAATAACAACATTAGATTCTGTAAAATGGGAATAAAGTTGCGCAATATGTTTATCCAAAATGTATTCGTCGCCTGTACTTCAGAATTGAATTAGCAGGGGTCGACAAATTGTATTTCAAGGAATTTTAAATGATATATTAAAAGAATTTGTCAAACAATATTTTTAAGACTTAAATCAAATATAATTCAGGATTACGATATGTATATTTTACCATAAATTAAAAAAAATTATCATAAGCACAAATTATCAACAAAGGCATGAAGACAATCTATATTGTTATAAAAATGCGAAGCAAAAGCTTCTAAAGTGAGTTATCCATTTTGCAAAAGTTTGAACACGATTAGCTAATATATGTTTATCTTTGCTTTAACAGATATGACGGGTGGACTAATTACATAATAAGCGAGAAACAAAATATGTAAGCGAATTAAGGCATTCCGTGAGACTTCTATCGAGCTAGCGATAACGGTATATCAGTCTTCTATTACGTGAGCAGTGACCGCAATGGGAAAGTAAGCGCCATATATCTATATACTAAGTCATCCCTCAACACACATTACACGTGGCCATATACTAGATGACGAAGAGCCTCAGAATTTGAAATAGTGTCGCAGTTACAAAGATCATAGATAATCCAGCAGATATAATATATGAATGAGCTATTAGATATGTACATGGAAAAAAATCCCTCCGCAAAGTCAGCATGTGCCACTTAAAAAACACGTGACGAAGCTACACGTGCCGAATGTTTATGAGAAGAAAAACTAGTGTAAACAGAAGCTTCTCTCTTATCTCAAACTGTTATAGTTATATTGAAAGAATCTTATATATATATATATATATATATATATAT
>UCOH01004472.1:0-38914 GCA_900474275.1 Synergus japonicus | reverse complement strand
AGTTGCTTTACTTGCTCGAGGGATCAGTTGAACTGCCGCTATCGAAGCGTAAACACCTCGTGTTACATACAAAGTATAAAATCAAGTGAGATAAGAACCACCTGTAAATTTTCCACATTCTCGTGCTAAAAAGTATTGTGTATCTAGTTTATCATGGCTTGTAACAGGGCTACCAAGTCTGGATTTGCAGCTGAGGCTCAACGCAAGGTAAAAAAAAAAAATACAAATAAAATAAAAATCCGTAATTGGATACAGATAAATGACTCGACAAGATTTAATTGAATTTCATCTGATCAGAGTTGATAATAAATTGATTTTTATGAGGCGAAGCCTTTTCTATACACCATCGAGTCCATACAGCACATTATATTAAAAATGTGATTGAATCTTGATTTTTAGTGAGAAAAATATCAGTTTTTTTGACATATTTTCGAAAGAGATTTTGTCGAGAGGCTTTTGAATAATTTTTAATCACAATCCCCTGACCCATTCAATGTGCACATTCTTGCGCTGGCGCTCCACCCTGACCTACTTTTCCCGGAATTCAGGGATGTTTTCCCGCGCCGGTACTATTTCAAATTTGCGCCGATTATCGTAGGGTTAACGTGTCTCAAAATAGGTCACTTCATTTTGTTGAATTTCCTTTTTGGCTACATTTTACATTTGTAGTTGGATCTAACTTTAGAAGATAAATATATGAAACTCGATGCGATGTGTTATGATACCTATAAAGAATGTACCTACCACCTGACAAAATAAGAGCGAGGGTGTTACAAATTTGGCAAAATAACGATTTAGGTAATGCAGGTCAAAGCAAGCAACAGATGCTATATATCTTAATTTAATTCCTATACGAGCATATGTTATGTGTCTCCTGTTTGGAAGAGAATTAAAATGAGACCCAGTTGCCAAGGAAAGGAGCGTCCTGCAAAACTTGCTGGCCATGGTATACTTCTCTGTTCTTTGGTATGCTCCTTTGCACCTTAATTTGTATTGGTGTTCCTGCAGATCTTATATATGTATATATATATATAGATAGACACATGCATCCTTACGAAAATATAGAACTTTAAACGTATATCTTATATCTTTCCTTCATATACGGGGTGGATTTTAAATCGATACATATTGTAATTATTCGCGGTGAATTCACTTAAAAAATTACTTAACTTTTCCCTATCAATTTTTCATTTTCCCGAGCATTTTCTGCAGTCAATAATATTTAAACTATATAAATTACACCTAATACTTTTTTCTACATTCTTCTAGGAAGAATTTGAAAAATGTAAAAATTGGATTTGCATCAATTGCAGTGTATTATATAAAATACAGACTTATATAAAATATACAGATTTTACGATTCTATGGTCAGGAATGCGCGAGTTTGAAATATGGAATGCATCATAAAATTGCAGGATCGGATTTTGTCCAGTCAGACCAGAAATTGGAAATAATTCGTATATCATACCTATTTCCAAGAGCCTACTTTTAGCTCGCTTTTTTATCGAAGAGACTGTAAAAATATGTATGACGTTATATACTTGAAACGAAAGTGCAGGACATCGTTTAAATTCTTCCCGCAAGGCGTGCTCTCATTATAATATAATGAACTAAAGTGTATATCGCGAAAGCAGATAAGATTTTAGATTCTACAGTTATTATTAACAATTCCTCGAAATATTCCTATTCTAATAATAAATATATATTAGATTGTTTGTTTTTAACATTTAGTAGTACATACAATTCATAGAAATTTGATAATAAACACGCATATTGTGCAGAAGAAAATATTCCTGAAGCAGCCTGAAGAATTGTATTGTGTGCAAAGCTTTACACTCGTTCATGACGAAAGAAGATACGCCTTATATCGCAATTCTAGGAATGCAATGCCTATTATATATTTTTCAACTCGGAATCGCTCGTACTTATTAATTGCGCAAAAGGTTTACAACTGGCAAAGGCCTTGTGGTATCACCCATTTTTTGCCAGTTTCAACTTATGTAAACTTCCATATGCTAATTATTTTGTGTATTAATTGTGTATTAATTGCAAAAGGCTCTCGATAAAATCTAATTTGAATTCATAGTTTCATAATTAATATACTTCTAATTGTAATAAGGTCAACTTGTCGGATTAAAATTGGATAAATGCTAGAAATTATCGTTTCTGAAAAGAGTAGCATGATTCTCTTTGTTTTACTTTCTCTCGCCTAAATATTTCAATTCTTAATCACTGGCGGGGCCCCTTGTTTACCCACATGTTGAGGGTACCAAGCCTCTCTGGAGTTTTATAATTTGAGCGAATAGTGTTGATGAAAGCTACATTATTATCCGCACTCAGACAAAAGTGCTTCATTTCAAAGAGGAAATCAATCTCTAACGACCGGAAAGAAACCGCACACGCTTTCCATTTCAAATTCTATTATTGGTGTCTAATATGTCATTTCTCGTGTTGCCTCTTTCAGTCCTTTGTCATTTCAATTTAAATTAACGTCTGTTTTAAACATTCTTAGCCTAATCAAGCCAGGGTAGCACAGGATAAATGAACAATTAGTCTGTTTTATAATTAAGGCCATTAAAGTACTAGTTATTTGGGTAAAGGGGTCGTTTTCCTTCCGTTGATTTTTAATGCGTGAAACTACTATTCCGTAAACAGCTAAACGCTTTTAACATTTAAGCAAATATCTGCGACTTTTAACTTTTTAGAAAGTTCTGACAATTGCTGATGTTGCATTAGGGTATAAAAGTTTTTAGTCTTTGTAATTAGATATCGATTAACAGGGCTGAATTAAGAAACACATGAAATATTGCACAGAACATTAATAATATTCAAATTCACTTTGAAACTAAACAATTGTTGATATTTGATTTGATATATTAAGTACATAATTTTAAGGACTTTTCAGTGATTTTTCGTTTTAATTGAATCTGAGTGAAAATATTGTGTTGAAATAAAATTAAATGATTAAAGAGATGTCTATTTGGAAAATGTATAGCAACTCAACTGTAATATTTTTACAAAAGATGATAGCAACTCTACAACCGTTAAATCTTGTGATCTCATGATGAGAATCTTCAAAGATTGAAATGGTTGGTGGTCTTCGAATAAGGCGAACAGAAAGCGAAAATCGAGGGTCGAGTTGACCTTATACGGCGGCTCTCTCTGTAGTTGTATAGATTTTATGACTCATGGAGCATATCTTCCTCTTTATGTCATATTTCAACTATTCCGAGGGGTCGGCTTAATTTCAATTATTGCGACGCAAAACCTCGAAATTTTACAGCATATGCGCTTTTTATATAAGATAGCATTTGTGCAAATATTTGAATTTGATTCAACATCATGATTTCTTTAAAATCGATTATTTTACCCGTATTACGTAAAAGTAAAAGCATGTGATAATGCAGCTGCCTCTGCAATAGCCTGCATCTTTCTCTTCCCAGACGAGACAGACGAATAGGACTTTCTAATCCATAATTACGTATGCTATCTTATATGTTCATATATAGTCTCTAAACTCGCATCAGTATAAAATACTTTAGTACTAAGAATGAAGCTGGATGGATTGTTTGTCATTTGTCTTGATGTCAATTATATGAAAATCGACCCACTGAAATTTTATCTATTTAAATTAAAAGAGACGTCTGAAATTGTTTAATTAACAAAAAATATTTCGATTCTTTGAACGTTCAAAATTTCTGATCACATTCAGAATTCTGCAATCAGTCCGAGAAAAGATTTATTGCCAATCGACGGGGTTAATAAAGACTCTGTCTGGTTAAAGACCTATCTCAACTATAAAAGTCAAAGGATTGCATCCATTTATTATGACGCCCAATGTTTTTGCCATTAATTCTGATCATGACACAAGTAAAATGAGCGTGACCACTTTCGTTTTAAATAATAGTCTACTTTCGTTTTGAATAATGCGATAATAATGTTTCTGGTCACTCCTGCCCCAGTACCCTTGTCTCGAGTATTGCAACCTTGTTCTTGATTATACTTGCCTCTTTTGCATAAAGTTATGGCATCAAGTCTCACTTGGTTACTCATTTTCATTTACTTGACTATAAATAACCTAGTGACAATTACCTGATTCGTGATTTCAAAATGTCAGTGTCAGTACATGCTTGAGCTTCGTTTGCCAAACTAATCATCGGTTCCTGTCCTTATCACTCTTGACCTTAAGATGTCTGACAATATCTGACATTTAATTGGTTTTCATGCAACGTTTGGATTCGCAAATCGCTTCATTCGGTCTTCGTAAGACGTGACTACCTCGAAGGATTATCGAGAAATAATATGATACAAACTTGTTGCCGTTACTGGCCATAAATGGACAAACTGTTGAGCAGCCTTCGGAATTAGTATTTGAAAAAAGATTCATGCTTGAGCCACGTATACCTGCTGTATTACCTGTTCACAGTCCTCGGCGAATATCATGTAATGGATTGACTGACTGACCTTGCAAAAAAGTGGGTCGATTATTTTGCTAACCACGTACCTTTTATTCGGCACTTTTAATGATTGCAATTTATTTCACTCATTTCAATCTGCAACATTCTTATCAAATAGAAACAGAGATTTCCCGAAAATCTTGAAAGCAGTCCTAGTTTGGAAAATAATTGAGGATCTTTAATGAAATTAAAACATAAAATGCTTATAATATGCTTGGTATTTGTATAACTCATAATACATTGTTGATTTGACATCGAAACTGGAAGTTAATGCTGACGACTTCCAATCCTGTTTTCCTTACGAAAGTAATCGAAACTGCTGAGTGCAGGATGTATATGGTATTTATTAAGACAACGCAGTGAGATAGGTTTTCAGCACGCAGCGAAAAATTCTTTTATAATTTGTAATTCGTATAAACTATAAAGGCACATCCGTTTTAGACGTGACCTAGTTTCTATTAGTTTTATCGACATTGAATTCAAATGTGGATGATCGCTAAGTGAGCAACTCTCAACGTATATTTATTATCTGCTGAAATGCAATGATGAAAGTGGTCAAACCACTTCTATCTTTGCCATTTATGACTAGCATTGATGACGCAACTTACATAATCGGAAAAAATAACACCGAACAAGTAATTAACGTCCTTACATCCAAAACTAACACCTGAGGCGAATTATTGATCCCTCAGAGTGTGAATCATTCCTATCGAAATTCTCATGGTCCTAACACATAAAAGAGGCTGAGATTATATTGGAAATATGTAGATTATTTCAATCTTTCAATCAAAATAAATTCAATCACCTATAATTCGTTACAAAATACCATTCTTTTGAATTTCTTTTAAATATTTTGAAAAATCTTTTAAAATCTATTGAAATTTCGCCAAAAATATTTCTGCAAATTAAATCTTCTTCAATTTTCTAAAATACTTTGAAAAAAGTATTTGTAATCTTTCGAAGATGAAGAATTCACATGTATAATTGTTTTTCGTTGCTTTTGTCGTATATTCAATCTTCCCTGGGTACAGGCATGATAGCTGCTGGCCTTAACGTATTTTCCTTTTTACTTTGGGGACACCAGGTAGGTCTAGGACAGGTATGTTGACTCCCAAGAAGAGCCTTTCGTTTCGTTCGTTCGTTCGTTGAATTTAAGTTTCAGGGTAGGGCGTTTGGGCGCGACCCCACATAATTTTTAACACAATAGGTTTCTTCACACACTATCGTCTCTTAAAACTCACACCATGCAATATGAGACCTGGTGATATACGTCATACACAGGTTTTTATAGGTTTATAGTTTATAAGTATAGTACGTTAGGGAGTTTGATATAAAACGACCCTCTTCTATACAATTCTTGATTTTCTGTGATGATTCAAAAAAAAGTAAAATTCTATATTCATTTCTTCCTACAAATTCTGCATTTATAGGGAAACTAGATACGATGAAAGTTACCGAATCGGAAATAATAAACATTGCATTCGATTCTATTAAATTACAGGAATTGGACTAAGCTCTATTGACGATCGACTTTCTGTGGTCAAATGAAAATCAGAGAGAAGATTGCAGTATCAGGAGATTATTGAGAGTAAATCAGATCCAATAAAATAAATCGGATTTTAGAATAATAGTGCGACCTGCTCCCTGGACAACAAAATATTTTAATATATCTATAGATGTCTGTAGACATTGTATAGTTTTACAAAGTGAATAATGAATCATCTTTATTTTGTAATAAAATATGAAGTGACCAAGATGTAATCATGTCAGCCTTCCTTGACTGTCCCGTGAAGTATTTGTCTTTCTCGTGATGTATGACGTGGATGATGATGAAACTAATACCCTATGTATAATATTTCTTGTGTAGACAATTAGAATAGTAAGCGGTTCGAAGCATATGGCAACCGCCTTCACTTAAATAATGTTCTCGCTGCATTATAATTCACGTTTTGTTTCCTGTAAACATTCTCACACAAAAGCTAACTCTGAGTTATGTGTACACAAGAGAAGAAATTAATTTTTTATTAACTCAACAGTATTGATTAAATGCATTTTCTGTTTTACTGTTATTAATCTTCCTATAAAAAAAATTCAGAATTAGAAATTCAATTTGCAGACTTGATACAATATCATTCACATATGATGACTTATCAGTGATCATAAATAAATAAGCAAATAAATGTAGGCATATGGTGAGCGAAAGTCTTATCATTTTTATGAAATATATATAGTATATATACGAGAATTCCAAACTAATGATTCACTCTCTGAAACAAAATTCTGGAATTCATCCGTGAAAAAAATGACAGAATAATTAAAAATATAATTGGGTCTTATCTGCATACATAACATTATCTTGCAGACTTCCTCACAGAAGACACAGAGTAATAATGTTGAAGTAATGAGCTGCTTAATTATAAGGCCGATAAATTCGCTCATGATTTATAATCCTGCGAAAGAGAATTCACGATAAACATTTTTTTCATCGTCCAAAATTTCCCATTTCTTATTCCCTCTCCAGGAATCTGATTTTTGCAATCATGCCAATTGGATGATCTTCGATATCTCGCGATAAGATTTTATCAGAAGCTTGGTCTTTGTCGCAACAATAAAATTCGTATTAATGCGAAAGTTTATGTACGAAAAGAATTTTTCCTGTAAGGTTGATTGCACACAGCTTATAGCGAAGAAACAATGAACTTGTATACTGTAAAGTAGTTAGGTCGATGACTTTATGGTACATGTACAGCACAATTCGCTTTGCAGGCCCTCTACAGGATGTGTTACTTGAAACATCATATTATAATTAATAGCAGAGCACGAGCGAGAAACCAAAGTTACCTCCGCTTACCAGCACTTAAGAATAATGACTATTGAAGCAAAAAATAACCAACTCACGCCTTCCTGATGACGTAACTCCTGTAAATTGCATCGCAGACAATATTTTCTCATTTTTGCACATTTCGAAGGCGAAAATCGCCAGCTAATTGATTCTGCGAATTATGCGGACCATTATTACAAATCCCGGATTTTGTAGTTTTTTTTTTTCAATTGAGTTATTCGCCCTTTTTTCGCTATATAAATATAAATATATATATTACTTAAGAATTTTTGGTGCTTACATGTTTGCTATTTATAAGTATGAAATCACCGGATAAGGAACTGATAGAGAGGGAAGTCTCATTGGCGAACTAGCCTGAGAATGGCCTTACTAACACGTTTGGTCATTTATCGTAAAGTCCATCCGTTACAACATCTAGTCTAAATATGAAAATGTATATGTTTTAAGGATTAAAATCCTCTAGAAGCCTTAGTAATTCCTTGAAATCATTTAAAGTCTCTTTAAATCATTAAAATATACTATTTAAATATATATTAAAATGTCCTAGTTTTTTTAAAATCTTTAAACTCTCTCGAAATTTCTTCAAATCCCAAGCAATGGATAAATATTTTCTAGTTTGAAATAATGATAATGGTGCGAGTTCTATATATGGAGCGACCTGACAAAAAATTACAATTCAGCTCAATCTAAAGATTTTTGTATACGTGACGGTATGCGAAGCTTGAGGCGTTATCACTGATAAAATATGTAGGCTAAGATGAAAATTCTATCTTTCATCTTCTTGTATCTTAATTTGATACTCTATATGCTGAACAAGATTCATGGAGCATAATTTAATATATGACATCCTGTAGTTCAATTAAACTTAGTTGATGTAAACAAAAATGTTTCAAAAAACTGATCTAGAATTTTTTTTATTCCTACAAATTAATTATTAAAATTTAAATTAAGGCTCAAACTTAAATTAAACTTAAATTAAGAATGAAAATATGGTTACAGATTAACAGCAAATACAGCGAAGAGTTGGCTCAGGAATGTCTAGAATGGATCAAAACAATAACTGGGGAAAACATAAGTACCAGTGGAGACATGGACAATTTTTATGAAATTTTGAAAGACGGAACTCTTCTCTGCAGGTGTGTTTTTATTGTTTATTTTAATTAGTTTAGTTTAATTTTTAATGAGAAATAAATTTAATATCATTTTTTGATCTTGACGATTTTATTTTTTATTTCAGACTTGTTAATCAGATTAAACCCGACTCCATTAAAAAAATCAACCAAACTACCTTGGCATTTAAATGCATGGAGAATATAAATGCATTCTTGGAAACTGCTAAAGCTCTTGGAGTTCCAGCCCAAGAAACTTTCCAAACTGTAGATCTTTGGGAGAGACAAAACCTCAACTCGGTTGTAATCTGCTTACAGTCTCTTGGTAGAAAGGTAATTTAGACATCCAAAACTGTACAATACCTAAATTGAACTTTTTATTTGAGAAATTGAATTTAAACTCAAAATTTTTGTTTCAGGCTGGCAATTACGGAAAGCCAAGTATTGGACCAAAGGAGGCTGACAAGAATGTCCGTAACTTTACGGAAGAACAATTGAGAGCCGGACAAGGAGTGATCAGTCTACAATATGGTAGTAATAAGGGTGCGAATCAAAGTGGAATCAACTTTGGAAATACTCGACACATGTAAACTGACTACTTCCTCTAATACTTTAAGTTATAAAACTTTTGCCGTACTCTTTTCAAGATTATCGTAATCAAAGACGTACCACAACTTTTTTGTACTTTTCACTGACAATTTTATGTAAAATGGTGCAGAAACTGCAAAATAATTATGAGTACAAGAGAACCGTAGAATATGCAATTATATATTCGTTATATAAAGCTGATTGACATATAAAACTCAATAGACTCTAAAGAACTTTGGTATTAATTTGGCATTGAACTTGGTTCTTCACTAAAAAAATGTGGACCAATTACGCATCTTATTTGTAAATGGTGATATAATAATTTTGTAAATTTTCCGTTGTTAAGTGATATAATTGCGCGATACCAATAGAAAAGAGCCATACGTTTATTTTTCCAAACTGGACGCATTTTAATGAAAAAGCAATGTAAAATCAAACATATAGTGTATATTCATTTCGTACAACGAGTAAGTTGTAGAAAATATGAAAATAGGTATTTTATTACTGTTATTACGATAATTCTGTACGTGTTGCAGTGTAACAAAATATGTTTAAGAATCTTGTTGCACATGGAATAATTTATGTTATTACAGTATGGTTTGAATGATATATAAAAAATTAAATTGTATTCAATATTTTGTACAAACGTATTTTGGAGACTAAAATAATGTAAAGTCCCCAACGAAAGCGTTGGGAACGCCAACAATAAAAAAAAAGTGTCAACTAATAAAAAGTTTATCGATACTGAAATAAACTAAGGGCATCTCTCATCCTTTCTAAATAAACATGACAAATTTTTTCAGTGCTGGTAATGTTTATTTGCTGGTAATGCTAACAATATAAAGTGTTCTATCAAATCAAATAGCAAAAATTTTAACACTTTTACCTTTGGAAGGGCATATAATCGAGTCCATTGTTGTATTGGAATTTTTGTTTGTTCTTCTTCTCTTGCTTTTCAGCGATCTTTATTAATTTTTGCACACTGGGTCTGAAAACATAAAAGATTATTAATTTAGTTAATCTTTTTTACAAAATGAACAATCTAATTGCAATAAAAAGGAATTATCATACCTGTATGGAGGAGGCAACATTTCCTCATGTAAAGTGCATTCAAAAGGTAAAAGTTTAGGCGTTTTTATTATTGTACTTCTCATAATATCGATATCACGATTGTATTCATCTTTAAGGTCTTCAATTGCCTTTGGTGGGACGTCAAAATGAAAAATAAAGTAACTGGAAGGAATAATAATTGCATATTTTAATAATGAAGAACATAAAAAAATTAATTCCACGAAATAAACTAAATTATTAAATGAAATAAATAATAACTCACTTTGCTTCTCTATGTACAGCACGATGTGCAGACATTTTATAGGGCGTTGGGAGTATGCCTAAGTTCTCTATTTTTCTGATAAAACCACCTTTATCAAAAATCAACTCCGCAGTTCTCTTTAAGATTGTTTTTATCTCAGGCTGTAAAAAAAAATAGACATTTCATAATCTTTAGTTCCTTTTGACTTTAAGTTTTTTTAAAGGTTTATTCTGAAAGGCGGAGATTAATAACAAGGTTTCTGTCTTTTATGTAACCAATTATAAAATTTGTTTCGTTGCTTTCTTGTCAATAAGAACTATTGAAAAACGCCCGAATAATTAACATTCCAGACAAAAATCTCGGTATGCTCTAGATTCACATCTAGCTTTCTACACTTTATAGATCAATTATTCCTAATTACAGTTGTATTGAATTCTCCAAATTACCATAATGCCTTTCTCTTTCTTCATAGGGTTATTCCGTAGATTATTTATTCTTTTATGTTTCTAAGATTTACTTATAAAATGTAAGAAACTTTTAAAAAAGAGAAATTTGGATCATTTGGATTATTTTGAATGAAAATATTCCGGATCAAAATGTCAGTAAATTTACATATAGGGAAAATATTGCAAATAGAGAAATTTACTATAGTATCTAAAAAGTCTGCTTTTAGAATATAATAAACAAGTAATTGTTGATAATAAAATTTACCTTGGTCATTAGCCGCAATAGCATTGGCATTTCGTAAGTCGGCATTTTCGTAGATAATTGTTGTTTCGATAAGCCAAAATCCTTCTTTTAAACGTCAATTTAAGGGAAGTTCGTTTTGAAACCAATTCTTTATTATTCCATTATTAATTTATACACAGACTCACATTAAATAAGAAAACGTGGTAAGGAGAACGAGGAGAAATTTCAGAACCTTTAGATCCTAACCTAGACGTTTTGTGTTGTTATTAAGGGCGTATATTACCATATGAGTAAATTGAGATTCAAAGATCTCCGAATTTTTTGAAGAAAACCCTATTTAAAAAAATAATAATAGTGCACAGACGTCTGTGTTTACGTTCTTTACATCTGTGCACTATTATTTTTGTAAAAAGGTAATAATTGTTGAAAAAAAACCAGGTAATCTGAATTTGCTCATACGGTAAGTAATAATAACACATGCCCTTAAGTCGGTAATGAAAATATCTACACGAACAGAAAATCAGCTGTTCATGGTATTTGCGCACGTTTTGCGCACGCATGTTTTATTTTTCTGTTAAATTGGCGGGGGTTTGACGGATAAAGTTTATAACACGATTTTTTGATTATAAACATCATGATAAACATGTTATAATAACTTAAATATGTTTATCACAATTCCTAGACTTGATATTTACTGTGCTTTATGTTTTAACTGAAAATAAGATGTAAATATTCTTCAATTTCCTTCATGAAAATAGTCTTTCCGAGGTAACTATCATTTTGATTACAAATTGAAAACATTTATTTATTTACAATAAAAGTGATTTCACATTTAAAAGATATATGCAAGATTTCAAGAGAGCGTGCTTTTTAAATTATATCGAGTATTTTTCTATCTAATTTCAGTGATAAAGATACTTAACCTCCAAGTGTGACATATGCAGAACTTTTCACGTATTTTTTTGATCATATCTAATAGAAAAAATGGACTTAACGGGATAAGGTGTTTTACGAATTTTACTTTATTATTAAACAATAAGAACGACCAGAAAGTTATGAAGGTGCTAAATGTCGCTGAGAAAAATGATGCTGCTAAGAATATAGCTCATATCATCTCTCGGGGTGGCAGTCGTTGGGTAAGTTGAATAATGTTGAGTAATTTATTAATATAGATTGGAATGACTATTTCCAAAAGTTATTTCTATTTATTATCCAGTATTAAATAATATATTATTCTTCTAGAGAGATGGTTTCTCGAAATTCAATAAAATCTACGAATTCAATACTCAGTTATGGAACCAAAATTGCCAAATGTTAATGACATCAGTTTCTGGGCATTTATTAGGATATGATTTTGTAGGAGCCTATCGAAAATGGCAAGGTTGCCACCCCTTGTCGTTATTCGATGCACCAGTCCAAAAACAATGTCCCGAAGATTTTCTTCCAATTAAAAGAACATTGGAAAGGGAAGTGAGAAGTTGTGATGCTCTTATAATCTGGACCGATTGTGATAGAGAAGGAGAGAACATTGGATATGAAATAATTCAAGTCTGCCAGGCTATTAAACCTAATATTCGAGTTTACAGAGCAAAATTCTCAGAAATTACGAATACATCGATCAGTAGAGCTCTTGCAACTCTAAGTCAGCCAAACAAGGCAGTCAGTGATGCCGTTGACGTTAGAAGTGAACTAGATTTGAGAATAGGTGCAGCGTTTACGAGATTTCAAACTCTGCGACTTCAGAAAGTATTTCCTGCGAAGTTAGGAGACATGTTAATCAGTTATGGCAGTTGCCAATTTCCAACACTTGGTTTTGTGGTTGAAAGATATTTAGCGATTGAGCGATTTCAACCTGAACCCTTTTGGAAAATAAAAGTCACAGATGTTCGAGATGATGTTCACGTAGAATTCAGATGGGCTCGAAACAGACTGTTTGAAAAACTACCTTGCCAGGTGATTTTTGAGATATGTCAGGAAAATCCTGATGCAACTGTTGAGAAAGTGACGAGTAAACCAAAAAGCAAGTGGAGACCGTTGCCTTTAGATACTATTGTAGGTTTATTAATTTATGAAGCTCTCTATCCGTTACAACATGTTCTAAAAGTTTTTAGATTACAGTACTATTTAATTATATTTTTTGTATTCAAATATAGGAACTTGAAAAACAAGGATCACGTAAACTTCGGTTAAGTGCGAAAGAGACGATGCAAATAGCTGAGAGATTATACACCCAAGGTTTGATTAGCTACCCACGTACGGAGACGAATATATTTCCTAAAGAATTAAATTTACAACCTCTTGTTGAACAGCAGACACAAAGCCAAGCGTGGGGTGAGTTTGCTCAGCGAGTGCTAGGAGATGGTATAAATCCGAGGCAAGGGAAAAAGAGCGATCAAGCTCATCCTCCGATTCATCCAACTAAGTTTGTTGGCAATCTTCAAGGTTAGCTTTAATTATAATTCTGTACCAATCTAATTGGAGATACAATTAAAATGGAAAGTTCTTCAATTCAACCCTTAACTCTATATCGTTTATATGTAGGGAACGAAGCTAAAGTTTATGAATTTGTCGTAAGACATTTTCTTGCTTGCGTGGCAAAGAACGCTGAGGGTCATGAAACAATTGTCGAAATTGATATTGCAAAAGAGAAATTTGTAGCAAGTGGTCTACAAATTATTGCCAAGAATTATTTGGATGTGTACATTTATGAAAAGTGGAATGCTAAAGAGATTCATGCCTACCAGCAAGGACAGGTTTTTAGACCTACTAGTATCGAAATGCCTGAAGAGAGAACCTCCGCTCCAAATTTGTTGACTGAAGCTGACTTAATTGCTTTAATGGATAAACACGGAATTGGTACGGACGCCACGCATGCTGAGCACATAGAGACAATTAAGAAAAGAGAATATGTTGGCTTGACAAACACTCAGCATTTTATGCCTGGAAAATTGGGTATTGGACTAGTAATGGGTTATGATAACATGGGCTTTGAAATGTCAAAACCGAATCTCAGAGCTGAACTCGAAAACGACCTGAAATTGTAATTATCTTTATTTTCTGAAATTATTGTTTTTAATTCTTACTTTTTTCAGCAGTCTAAATTAATTTCTTTTTACAGGATTTGCGAAGGCCAAAGAAATCCAAAAGATGTCCTTGCACAGCAAATATCAAATTACCGAAATGTATTTAAGATAGCACTGGAACGTGCTAATTTAATTGATTTGGCTCTTGCACAATATCTTGAAGACAATCCAGTAAATACGCCTGATATCGAAATCGCAACGGTAGCCACAGATGTTGTTGCTTTCAAATGTCCTAGGTGCGGTTGTGATATGACGCTGAAAGATAGAAGAACACAAGAAGGAAAATTTATTAGCTGCATGAATTTTCCTACATGTAGTAATGCTATATGGTTTCCTAGTGACGTTCAGGATGTAGAAGTTCTCAATGATGTTTGTAATCGCGTAAGTAAATGAGAAATTCTTGGATTCATTATTATCGAAAAAAATCTACACTTAGAAACTTAACGAAGTAGTGACATTTGATACTTATTTTTAGTGCCCAGGAGGATTGCACAAACTAAAATTCAAGTTTAAACCGGGAAAAATGCCACGTTTCGCTCCTGAGTACACGACATGTATTGGTGGTTGTGATGAAATATTTAACGATCAAATGGAAATAAATTCGCAAAAAATTCGAAGAACAGCACGACCGAATGATTCTGGTTACAGCAGTATTCTAAGTGTTAGCAGTACAGTTACACAAAATAATCAGAGAAATAATGCTAACAGCAGTACAAGTAATTCAAGAACTGTTTCACAAGTAAGACCAAATCTAGCAGGTCAAAATGTTATTAGTAGACCTCAAACAAGACCAGCTGAACCTGTTCGAAATCAAAATGGATGGCAGAGTCAAACGCGGACTAATCAAAATGTCCCGAGTCAAAATAATAGAAATAATCCACCCCCGAGACCAAGAAATGTTGGAATGGTTGCTTCCAGTTCAAACAGTGCTTTGAATAACTCCACGAGCCAGACCTGGGGAAACATAGGTACTGGATCTACGATTTTATGCCACTGCCACGATAATGCGATGCTTTTGACGGTTAAAAAGGACGGACCAAACCAAGGTAAGTATTTAGTCTTTTATTGATTCTATGTTAACACTTAATATATTAAAATTGTTTATGATTTTATGTACTTTTAAACAGGTCGACAGTTTTATAAGTGTAGTAAGCCACAAGGATCTGGCTGTGACTTCTTCTTGTGGGCATCTGATGGTGGAAATAATGAAGCTGTTGCACGACCTCCTCCAGCAAATAATAGAGCTAATCAGAGTACGCAAAACAATAGGCCTAATACGTACAATGCACCAGGGCCTTCAACAAGTTGGGGAAATGCGGGCGCCATAAACAATTCAGGAGACAATGTTATGTGCACATGTAATCAACCAGCTAGAAAGTGAGTCAATAATTATCTCGAAGTTACCCTCCAAAAAAGTACTTACAGTTACCCTATAATTCAGGATTACTATTAATTCGAAAAAAAGAAAATTCTAATTTCATGGAATTAAATTTTGTTTAGATTAACTGTTTTTAAGGAAGGACCGAATAAGGGAAGACAATTTTATGGTTGCCCGAAAGGTGTAGGCAGTACTTGCAAGTTTTTCCAATGGGCGGATGAACCAAGTACAAGTTCGAATTTCGGAGGAGATGATGGTGATGATGGTGGTTGGGGAGGAGGTGGCGGAGGAGGATGGAGAGGCGGAGGTGGAGGTGGTGGAGATTGGGGAGGATCATCTGGAAGAGGAAGAGGACGAGGAAGAGGAGCAAGTTCAGGAGCTCCTAGAAAACCTCGAGCTACAAGTGGCAAAAGAAAATGCGGAATTTGTGGAATTGAAGGTGGAAAACTTTTTTTATTAAAAGCCAATCTTTCATATAATGTTTACTTATTTTTGCTTATGCCGAAAACATTTTCATGAATCTTAGAATACTAGTTACTATGAAGCTCTTACACTATTTTATTATTGTTTTTTTATTGCAGGCCATACGAAGAAAACGTGTCCTCAGAATTCAATGGATCATTAACATTTAATTTATTGCTATATTTTCATCACATTTTTTGTACGTAGAATAGGTATGTTATCTTCCGTAATATTTTTTACTTTGTTAATAAGCCTTCAGAGTTGAATTAAAAAATTAAATTAAAATTGTTCTAAAAGTATCTTTTAATATTAAATATTAAAAATTGAAAGAAGCTTTATTAAAAAAATGGTATTTAAGACATTTGTGATAAAATAGTATAAGCTAGCCTTAATAAAATTTTTAAAAAGCCTGTGCTTTCTACGAAGAATGAATTAAGATATAAGATATAAGTATGTACAGTATATATTTATGACCGAAGTATTATCTTTTTATCAACTTAATAAAGTTTCTTTCATTTAAAAATAAATTATTATAAAACTCGAGAATGTACTTATTATCTATAGTTTCAGTCTAGAAAATTTTCCATGTTAACTAGTAGTTCGTTTATTATAAGGCATTCTACTCTTGAGACCTTCGAGTTGTTCCTTATTCAATTTAGCTTCCGCCGTTGTTTGAGTTAACTAGAAATGATGGAATAATTTAATATTTTTATTAAAAATCTATGTATCACTCAAATGATTGTGTTCGTGCTGTCACTACTCCTATCATTACTATCGTGGTATTCATATTTCGATGCTAATTGAAGTTAAAAATCGTGCAAATAGTAACTTATTAAAAATCCTTTATGTTTCAGTTTCTCGTTCGTTATCGTTTCCAAACTAATACCAAAGCTACTTGTGCAACCTGACTTTCGAAATGGGTTTAAAGAGTGCCTTAAAGTGCGATTATCAAAACTTTTATTTACCATATCCAATAGGACTTCATATTTTATTTTTAGTAAGTAATTTTCTTCTTCCAGCTTTCTTAATTCTTTTTTTAGCAATTCGTTCTCCTTGAACGTACCACCTATTTGTCCTGATTCTAAAATTAATAGCAAACGATTTATAGCAGTTATAAGCAAATTTTTGTATGTCAAATTAATTTTAGTATGTCAATTTTGATTATCACAGCCTACCAGGAATCCACATTCCATTTTCAAACACAGCCTGCTGCTCTCCCAAACAAATTCTTATCTCTCCAATGTCAGGACCCAATTCTTTTGCTAATCTCTTCGGACTAAGATCTTTGTTTGCCAAAGACACCGAGGCTTTTCTAATCGGCGTCTTTTTCGGGGAAAATTTGTTCGAAAAAAAAGGCATCTTTTATTTCAAATTATACCTTAGCAAACTTTAAAAACCTTTCAAATGCTCTCAAATTTCAAATAAATCTTTTTGGGGTTATAACTGTAAAAACGAGCGCTACTTTCCGTAAATGAATCAAAAAAATTCGTTAAATGATCACGGATTATAAAATACATGAACTCGACCACTTCATGTTTAAAAACTTCTATTTTAGAGCTGGAGTTGCCTATATAAACACCTTTTAAATTAATTTCTTCATTTTGTTTACGTTGTCTGATTCTGTAATTGTATTGTGTCAACTGTCACTGTCAAATCTGTATTACCGACTGAATTTACAGATGGCGCTCTAAATGCCCACTAAGACATGTTAAGAAGTTAAAATTGGCGGCTTGTGTCAGTGAGTCAGTGAGACGTGAGTGCAATTATTCTGCATTGATTTATCGTGGAACATCGGGAGTAACGTGTTTGTCAGCAAATTTGAAATTACTTAACAGTGATGTCACCTTTTCTACCACATCTATGGATCTATGTAATTTTTTTGGTTCTAAGCTGAATGATTTATGGTCAAAGTTCAAAGTGCCATTCTTTAAAGTCTTTCGTCAGTCGTCACGTGTTTCATGCTATTTTATTTTACTTTTTTATCTTGAACAAACAAAAGTCTTGCATCTTGTGAAAACGTCTTCCTTCAGTACATAGTAACATTCAGACGTAATTGATACATATGTGCAAAATATATTCGTATTCGCAAGTTAAATAACTTTTTGTCTCTGCAGTGACATTTATTATTCGCCTATAATTCTGATGATACTACGCATTCAGAATAATGGCGTGGCTTGGAAATATTGCCAGTAGTGTTCTCAATAAAGTTTTCCTTGAATCTCCACCGGACGCAGTTTTAGAGGTTAAACCAGATCAATTTGGAAATCGACATATTCACTGTCGAGAAGACGGTGTTGTTTTGTATGATCCTGGAGAAAAATCTAAAGACAAGTATGAAATCGTTCTCCACAGACCTTGCACTGAAACACTTCATCTGGCTTATAGGTAATTATATCTCATTTCTTAATTTCCTCTTCAGAACAATGATTAAATTTTTCGTCTCCTAATTTTTAAGTATTCTGATGTATTTTAAACGAGACGTCTTCTTTTAGTTTTAATAGATATGCATATAAGTTTAGATTTTGAATAGTGTCAGTGCTCCTAAAGTATACATACTTAAGTATACTTACCTTATTCAAATGTATCCTAAGTTGTGAGAATTGCATTTTAGTTTTTTTTATCAGAATTTTGCTTAGAATCAGCCAAGGACGAAGCCACTTTGTTAATTTTTTAAGGAGATATTGCAAAAAAAATACTGTATTGTACTCTACAATTCTAACCGGAAATGTAACTTTATATAACATACAGATAATAGTTATCGACCTTATCGCGATATTTTACTTATATCATAATACTCGTAAAAACACACTACTGTTAATCCCATCTTAACTTTTTATATTTTTCTAATATTCGATCATTTTACATTAAAATTCTAATTATATCTTTTATCTTTACATGTACTTTCTTCGGAACGGTCAGTCTTTTTCGCTCAGAAAATCTAGAAATCACAGAGGAGCGATTTCTCATCTTTAAGGATAAAGTACCAGTTCTTGTGCAGTTGTGCAGAGAGGTAGTTTATTTCTATAGTGTACGTTAACGATTTTCTAACTATTAATATATCAAATTCAACTAACATTTGAAACTGACTGCACGATTTTATTTGACTATCAATTCACTGATTACTCTTACTAATTGAAAATAGCAATCTTAAAGTTACAATTACTTAAGCTCTACTCTGGCTCTACTCTACTTTTAAATTTTATTTTTATTTTTAATTAGTAATTAATTTTTATGTAAAAACGTAGCAATGAATTTTACCGACTGAAATATTTAATTTTCAAGTTATGGAACACCGGAAAAATACAAAAGCTGTGTCACACACTCGTGGAGCATCCTACCTGGAATCTGGCCCACTTAGCAGCTCATTTGACTCTCTACGAAGCTTTCAATCATGACGTTGTCAACAGCCAGCTGAACAGCAGTGATCCTCAAAGTGGAGTATCACCCTTACAGGTAGCCATCCAAACCAATAATTTACGAATGGTCCAAATGTTAATAGAAGCAAAAAGCTCTTTGGAACACTTAGATAACAACCGCAATACCGTCTACCATTATGCAGCCACTTCTACCAAAGATATTATCACAACCCTTGGCTCAGATCTTCCTAATACATTAAATAGTCGAAATAGCGATGGCCACACGCCTATGCATGTTGCCTGTCGCAGTGATAAACCTGATTGCGTCAAAGCTCTTCTACTTATTGGGGCAGATGTAAACATTCCTGCTTCTGAAGGACAGCCATCTAGTCCAGGTTATGTGGGTGATTTTATTCTACACAATAAACCAAACGTCCTTTATCCTGAAGACATGAAATTCGGAGGCACTCCTTTGCATTGGTCCGTCAGTAGAGAAGTAATCAATGCTTTAATAGAGAAGAATTGCGATATTGACGCACGGAACTTCCACGGCCGAACTGCTTTGCACATTATGGTACAACGGAAGAGACTAGAATGTGTTGTTGCTCTCCTTAGCCACATGGCGAACGTAAATATCACTGATGATGAGGGAAATACTCCATTGCATATTGCAGTTGCAGAAGCAACACCTCCAATTATTCAAATCCTCATTGGCTTTGGAGCAGATCTGAATGCAGTAAACTGGCTTCAGCAAACGCCAAGACATTTAGTAAACATTGAGAGCAATGACGGTAATAAAATCTTGTATATTCTTCACGCAGTTGGTGCAGATCGTTGTTCAAAGGATATGGTAGGTTGCAATACTGGTTGTAAATATAACGAGGACTACAATGGAATAGCTCCTCCAGAACCACCAACTGCGGTTCCCAGAACAATTCTTGATCAAATGCTCTATGTTGCGAGTATGGAAAAGCTGGCATCAAAGAAACGAACACCATTAAGAGGCGGAAGATTGTTATGTCTAGATGGTGGTGGAATTCGTGGATTAGTTTTAGTGCAAACTCTTCTGGAGGTAGAGGCTGTTTTAGGAAAACCGATAGTTGATTATTTTGATTGGGTTGCTGGAACATCAACTGGTGGGATCTTGGCTTTGGGATTAGCGGCAGGAAAAAGTTTGAAGGAATGCCAGGCTCTTTACTTTCGTCTGAAGGAAGAAGCTTTTGTAGGTATACGACCATATAATAGCGAACCCTTTGAAAAGATCTTAAAAGAATGCTTAGGAGCCGAAAGAGTCATGACGGATATCAAAGATCGGAAGGTAATGATCACCGGTGTTCTTGCTGATCGGAAACCTGTAGATTTGCACTTGTTCCGCAATTATGATTCACCGAGTGTATTAATGAATATTCCTACGAGCACAAAGTTTAAGGAAACATTGCCTCCTGAGGAACAGCTTCTTTGGAAAGCGGCAAGGGCTACTGGAGCGGCTCCTTCGTACTTTAGAGCTTTTGGGAGATTTTTAGATGGTGGATTAATTGCTAATAATCCTACCTTGGATGCAATGACAGAAATTCATGAATATAATTTGGCACTAAAGGCTATGGACAGGAGTGATGAAGTTATTCCCTTATCTGTAGTGGTTTCCATTGGAACTGGGTTGATCCCGGTTTCTCCGTTGTCAGACATAGATGTCTTTTACCCTGAAGGCATTTGGGACGCTGCAAAACTGGCGATGGGTGTATCGAGATTGGGACATCTTTTAGTTGATCAAGCAACTGCGAGTGATGGGAGAGTTGTTGATCGAGCTAGAACCTGGTGCTCGATGATTGGAGTTCCTTATTATCGGTTCAATCCACAATTAACGAAAGAAATCGCTATGGATGAAAAGAGTGACGTTCAGTTAGCGGAAATGATATGGACGGCTAAGGCATTTATGCATGCTAATAGAGATCAAATTAAAGAGTTAGCTGCTGTTATGAATTCAATGGCTATAGGGATATAATAATACTAAAACCTTGAGTAAGTTTAGTTAAATTATTAAATTCGTCATAGGTTCAATGCTGTTACAGTGTTACATTGAAGAGAATGCAAATATTATGCAATTTTATTACTTTTAGAGTCAGTATTATTAAAATTTGTCAATTTTGTAGACACAGACTTGAACGTTTTGAGTTTAATGACTTTTAATTTTTAATTGTTTAAATTTATGAGTTTACAATTTGTAATTGTGTTGTTGCGAATTATCTGGTATGATTTTATGTAATATGTGAATCCTCACTGATCTAATTATCACAATATTTTGGGATGAAACATTCTACCTCTAGAGAGAGAATCTCTTAATATCTCTAATACAACATAAAATGCCATATCCGCCGAATTTTAAAGTTTATGAATTTCGAATTCATAAAACTTTTCTATTGTTGTAAGTACTAGAATACCTTGAACAATAATTGCACGTGATTTATATATATGCGCTTGCAGCTTTGCTTAGATTTGATTCAACATTCCCGGTAATAGTATAATACTCAGCTATTATGGCGAGGAGGTGAGAAAATTTAAATAATAATTCATCGCTTCATGAGTTTACAAATTTAATATATTTAATGTTGCTAATGTTTAGTTAGACTAAAATTGTTTCGTTAGGCCCAAAGATTATCTGCAAAGTTAAATCCATCGACGATAAACTGTTCAGTAGCATACTATTTATTATAAGGAAATGTTATAGGTGAACAACAACTGAATTTCCTCCGAAACTTGATTCGACATTTGAATTTCACATTTTTTAAATACAAATTTTATGATGGTTATTAAGGGCATGTGATACTTTACCATAGAAGCAATTTAGTTTACCCAATTATACATTCATAATAATAAATATTTTTATCGAATAAGAGTCAATAAACTTTCCTCTCATATACACGAAGGGTTGTTGACTCTTATTAACTAAAAGTATTTATTATTATGAATGTATAATTGGGTAAACTAAATTGCTCTTATGGTAAAGTATTACATGCCCTTAATTTCCCTTAAAAATTAAGAATTTCTAAATAGTTAACTTATAGTATAAGAGAACTTGCATGTAATTTTCTCTCGAAACGATAATCTTAAAAGTGTTCTAAAGTTAATAGGAAATTGATATTGATATTCAAATAGCTATTGTTTCAATTATTTAAATCAATCATTACAAAATTGGTTTATATAAAAAATGAAACGACAATTAGGTAGTTAATTTTCTTATGTTAAGATTTTTAAGAGAGACTATATTTAAATATTAGAAGAAAGATAATAGTACAAATGCAGAATGTAGTATTATAAATCCATTTTAGTCATTATGTATCAATGTATTCTGCAAAAACCGTAATTTAAAAGTTTTTAATTTGAAACATACCTCGAACGAAGGTCCATAAAATTTAATTGACGAAAATGCAACAACAATATACAACGTTTTTTGCTTTAAAGTTAATTTTTTATTTGTGTTTTTTGTTTTTTGGTAATTACAATTAAAATTATAAGTCTTCGGAAGAAATGTGCGCTTAAAACAACTTTCTTCATTTTTTATCAGAATGCGATAACTGTGGAAGGTAAACTGTAGGCTGTTTGATTGTTTGTGATATTGAAAGTTACCAGTGTTTACTTACTTATTGTTCCTTTTAATTGCATAAATGACTTTTTTCAAGTCCGTCTCTTCATTGTTTATGTAATAAGATGTTTTGTTTGAACGACTGTTCAATTACCATGCCGGTCCATGGTACCTAACTAGATACTGGTTATCTTTAGAGTGTTGATTAACGACTTCATTTCAGTATGTTTCACCATGCATGCTGTCTATACATATCCGATCCCTTATAGGGAATCTTAGTCCATTATTCAGGAGGAATTGAATTTCTATATCAGCATGAACCATAACACTATTCCATGATCCATATTCATCTACGTAATTACCTCCTTGACAAGTTGATCCTGATGGGTATGATCCAGCTAGTAAAGCAGGCAGTTTAGTCGTATTAGCTTTTACTCCTTCCTTTTTTGGTTTTATAGTTAATTGGAAATACCCAAACTCATGTATCTCAAGACATATCTTCTTTCCAAAAATGAACTTCATCGCACTTTGTGTCTGACACCAGCGATAGTGATTTTTACCGTCAGATTCCTCGATCCGCAATCGTAAGCCTCAATGGATGCAGAAGAGTGTATATTCTTAAATGTTATTTTGGTACTTTAATAATGCCTGGATGCAGGAGGTTCTAACTTCATAGAGATGGGATATTGTAGACCCAAGTGTTACCTTCTTTGGGACAGATTTCTTAATCGCACTTTTGACCATGGAATATACTATACATAATTTTGGACGCTAAAGTGATACCAGCTTCTGATAATAAAGCTATATATTAGACTTTCGGAATCTGGAATACCTCTTCTGGGCAACTTGTCCTCCTCTTCATTGTTTATTTAATAAAAGGAAAATATTTCCAAGTTACCAGTCTTTACTTACTTATTGTTCCTTTTAATTGCATAAATGACTTTTTTCAAGTCCGTCTCTTCATTGTTTATGTAATAAGATGTTTTGTTTGAACGACTGTTCAATTACCATGCCGGTCCATGGTACCTAACTAGATACTGGTTATCTTTAGAGTGTTGATTAACGACTTCATTTCAGTATGTTTCACCATGCATGCTGTCTATACATATCCGATCCCTTATAGGGAATCTTAGTCCATTATTCAGGAGGAATTGAATTTCTATATCAGCATGAACCATAACACTATTCCATGATCCATATTCATCTACGTAATTACCTCCTTGACAAGTTGATCCTGATGGGTATGATCCAGCTAGTAAAGCAGGCAGTTTAGTCGTATTAGCTTTTACTCCTTCCTTTTTTGGTTTTATAGTTAATTGGAAATACCCAAACTCATGTATCTCAAGACATATCTTCTTTCCAAAAATGAACTTCATCGCACTTTGTGTCTGACACCAGCGATAGTGATTTTTACCGTCAGATTCCTCGATCCGCAATCGTAAGCCTCAATGGATGCAGAAGAGTGTATATTCTTAAATGTTATTTTGGTACTTTAATAATGCCTGGATGCAGGAGGTTCTAACTTCATAGAGATGGGATATTGTAGACCCAAGTGTTACCTTCTTTGGGACAGATTTCTTAATCGCACTTTTGACCATGGAATATACTATACATAATTTTGGACGCTAAAGTGATACCAGCTTCTGATAATAAAGCTATATATTAGACTTTCGGAATCTGGAATACCTCTTCTGGGCAACTTGTCCTCCTCTTCATTGTTTATTTAATAAAAGGAAAATATTTCCAAGTTACCAGTCTTTACTTACTTATTGTTCCTTTTAATTGCATAAATGACTTTTTTCAAGTCCGTCTCTTCATTGTTTATGTAATAAGATGTTTTGTTTGAATGACTGTTGAATTACCATGCCGGTAATAGGTTTCACCATGTATAGGTATATTTTGGTACTTTAATAGTGCCTGGATGCAGGAGGTTCCAACTTTACAGAGATGGGATATTGCAGGCCCAAGTGTTACCTTCTTTGAGTCAGATTTCTTAATCGCACTGTTGACCATGGAAAGAGAGATACCTTTCATTTCTTCTTAAATTCCAGCAAACAAAACAGATAATAGAAATAATAACTGATAAAAAAAATATACTATAAATAATTTTGGACACTAAATTGATATCAGCTTGTGGGAATAAATCTATATATTAGACTTTCGGATTCTGGAATACCTCGTCTGGCCAACTTAAACTCCTCTGCATTGTTTATTTAATAAAAGGAAAATATTTCTAAGTTACTTGGCAGGTGAAAGTTAGAACGCCCAAGCTAGTCAAAGAAAGTAATGAGAATAGGAGTTTTTTGCTAAGGTAACTTTAGCGGATATTAAAATAATAATAAAAATTACCGAATTGTGTACTGATATATACTTTTCGTCGTGTTTTATTGTTACACTTTGTATGTATAGTACTGGTGATTATGATATTAATAAAATAAAAACTTTCTTTAAACTCGGATTATTCATTATAACACCTTTCAATGGAAGTATTATTAAGAAATAATATTAGGAATGTAGTCATGCACGGGTCTCAAATATAATTTATATATATTTAACGCATAATGAAGTATAGACAAGAACAATATAGAAAACTTGGTAAATAATGATCTTATTCGTGAACTATTCGAAAAATAAGACGTATTTATAACTTATGTGTTATTTTTTTATTGCTTAATTAATTTATTTTTAATGTATCTAATACATTAGAAGATTAGACACAGAAATCTGAAATAGAAATGGTATAGTTTATATTCATAACAAAATTTTAATTTTAACACTTTTTTTTAGAAAGAAAACCTTAATAATATAAGATTACAATCACAATTTCATATGAATAAAAGTTTAGTAATTAACTTATATGCGAATATTTATATATCAACAAATTTATAAAGATTGATGAATAACTGAAGGTTCTAATAAAATTTTTAACTATTTCTCGAAGCTTTACATCGGAATTTAAAGGCAAAAATAATAAAATTATTATAAAATATTCCAAACACTCTTAAATTATTCTGTGTACAAGTATAAATTAACACCGAGGACCCATATAATAAGGTGGTTGCGTCATAGAAGGAGAAATATAAGGATAAAACGAATGAGGCGGTACTGTTTGAGGTTGATAATCATTTTCTTCGTGTACAGGATATCCTTCCGGCGCAGAATAATATTGACCATGAACGTAAGCATAAGGTTTGGTGGTACTACTAGCATCTGGAAACTTCAAGCTTTCAGGATAGGTCTTCGTTTCTGGATATTTAGGAAGTTCATAACTCCTCGACAGGTCATATGACTTAGATTGTACTTCCGAATACTTAGCACCACTTTCTGGACACTTTGATGACGTTTCCAAATACTTTGGATCAGGGTAAGTTTTATCTGATAACTCGTATGGTTTACTGTAATGCTCAACTGAAAATTTAACGGCCTCTGAATAAGTCCCTTTTGATATGTCTTGATAGGATTTTGAAGGTGAATCACTATATGGTACAACAGGACGTTCGTAGGGTTGATACCTGGGATTCGCTTTTGAGCTTTCAGCATAGAGTCTACTATAACTGCAGTTGGATGAGCTGGCAGATTCTAATGATGTGAGGGGCAAGGAACTTCGATGGGTTAAAATGCTTACTTGATCGTCTGGCTTTGGTTTCCTTCTGCGAGGCTGATACTGAAAGCAATTTACAATTTTATTTAAGAGAATTTGATCTATTACTCGATTTATGTAACTAGGACATCATTTGGTGCTAAAAGGAAGTCTAGAAGTGGGTGTATAATTTTAAGGACATAAAGTGAACTCAAAAAAATTCCAAAACTTTGTTACAGATTTAATACAAATGCAAATCTAAAGAATAATAGGAGGATGATTTACCAGGTTTACCTTATAGTGGGGATGTAGCTTCTTATGAGCATTTCTCAGTCTTTCAGCTTCATCTATGAAAGGCTGCTTCTCGACGTCACTCAAAATCCTTAAAATACAAGTTTATCAGAAGCTTCAATGTCTATTTGTATATTAAATTAATTTTCGAAAGTATACCTCCATAATCGTCCGAGAGTTTTTGATAATTCAGCATTATGTAGTTGAGGATATTGATCAGCCAGTCTTCTTCTTGCAGCTTGGGCCCAGACCATAAACGCGTTCATTGGTCGTTTAACGTGAGCATTTCTACGACCACCAGCTCGTGATGTGACCGGAAGTAACGTCCAATCGTATCCTGAAATATTTTTTCCCATCATTTGACTTTTATCTATTATTTAATTTTTGATTGTATTTAATACGATAATTTTTGTATAATGTTGTATGATATACGTTAATCCAGATTTCAGAATTCTTTTAAATATGAGCCTTCATTTTCCAGAGTCTACAAAGAAATCTACATAGGAAGCAGGTTCTTTGCAAGGAATTATATCATAAATGAATATGATAAAAGGACACCTGTATCCTTGGAACTTATATATACTCGAGGCTAGGATTTATGGAATCTTTTATTTGCCTTTCTCTGCAGAAAGTGAGATAGCCCAAGTTTTATGACTTGCAATCAGAGAGGTCTCGAACCATGATGGTCTTTTTCATATCTCCTCACCAGAGTAAATTAACTAGCAATTAATTCAATTAATGTGGAATCTCGCTGCATTTTTCAAACCAGAGGCATTTTTAAATGGAAATATTATATACGTAACAAGACTTCAAAATTTGGATGCTTTCGCTTCAGCACTAAGTGAACGATTAATGTTAACGACGTGTCGACAACTATTTTCATTCAACTTTTTCCAGAGCACGTGTTCAAGTTTTTACTGATGAATTCAGTGAAGTACGTGTATAAGTTGAAAAGGGTGGGTACAGAAGTGTAAGACAAAATTACGCGAAAGACGCGGAAGGAGTGAAAGTCACTTCAAAGTAGCAGTACGTTCCTAATTACGGGAGAGGGTGAGGGAGTAACTAGGATTTCTGTAGACGCACGTGGTGTGGTGTCACCAGGGACGAGACGAACTTGGAGCTAATTACTCGGAGGACATGGTCCACTGATGCGGCATCTCTGTCGGCTCTCTTTCATTGCAGGAGGTCCTTTGTGATACCCTCCGTCTGCAAACGTCAGGATACGTGGAAATGCGGAAAGGGTTTGCTTCAACCCAAACACCAGGAATATCTTTCACGTGAATTAAGTCTCCTCCTTTTTGATTGAGACAGCTTATTCTTCTTATTACTCTTCTTATTATCTATACTTATTCAAGTTGGTCTCACATCTCAAAAGTAATCGATATCAAATCTAAACCACTCAATATTAATTATAGAACGAACAATAGAAAAATGTATTTAATATTGTATATGTCTTTGTAATATTTTAAACTGAAAGAATCTGATTTCGAGTTGACAATTAATATAAATCTGGCGCTTCGCCCATGTTCACCTGGTGCCCATGCAGGCGCTAACAACTTGATAGACCACTTTTCTCAACCTGCTTTGTAAGGTCGTTGATGCTACCAAGATCGGATTCGGAGGCTAAACACAGCACAGAATTCTGACAACAGTTGGTTGTCCCTCATTGAAAGAACGAGTGTTTGGGTAAAGCCTGTTCATCAATGGCGACCTGTCGCGAAGCTTGGCACATTAACTCCTTCACAACCATTTACTTGTCAGCAACTTTCACGTTAAATGCTTCGACACTTCTTCTCTTCAGTGTAAACCTATCAGGTCCCTTTGTGCTTGTAATTAATTTTATTCGTACAAATCTACCACGTGAGTTTGTTGATACACGTGGTTGAAGAACATCTTTCCATTCATCATAATTGTTCCTATCTTGTCATTAATTTCATTAGTTAATATATTCTTTTAATTTACTTCAATTCAGTATTGAATAATATTACCATTAATTATACAGTCAATCTTATTTGAGCTTCAGTAATTAAATTTAATTACTGAACAGTTGTATTAATAATAATTGACTGTAAAATAACAGTGGCATTCATCAGCGACAAAAAATATTCCTTTTTTGAGAAAATTGGCACTTCATTGAAGTAATGTGTGGCTATTAGAAACGTTGGGTTTCTTGAAAGCAGAATAATCGTGCTAAAGTCGATGTTGAAATGTACCTCTGCCGCCCAGCTCAAAGTTTCTGGTGCACCGTTCAGCTATAAATTATGTCTGGCAGTATTGCTCGTAACTACAAGATGTGTCAGATTTAATTCGGTACGCGCATAATTAGTGTGGTACAGCGGTTTCGCTCTGCTCGCAGCACCTGCTTCGCAAATCTTTCTATGTTCTGCTACTTCGACTCTGCTTCGAGCATCCTCCCCTTTACTCCACCCCCAACCCGTTCCCATTACTCTTATCGAAATCTTTCGCGAGAATCTCAAATATACCAAAACAAAATGCAAATTTCTAAACTTAATTATCCTACTGAATTATCTTTGTTTCGCTCTTGTCAAATTGTTGAATTAATCAAGAGCAAACCAACCAAATTCATTTTTTATGGACTTTAAATAAGTCCATAAAGTGGTACAATTTGATTTTGAAAACATATAGAATTAAACAATTTTGGTGTTTTTAAATTGAATACAGTTAGAAATATAATTCCTAGGGAAACCTTCTCAAGTCTTAAGTTTCCTAATCTGAATAGTCTATATATCTAGATCCCTTTTGCGCTTCTTCGCGGGTATCGCACAGATAAATCTGACACTCGGAAGAACGATGGCTGTCGACGTTGGCTTTCAGCGCCAATTAAAATGTCCTTGCTAAACGAGCTGAAGAAGACGCAAGTTGCAAGATTGCCGAGAAAGAGGGGAGAAAATGAAGGAGATGCAAGTATGATCATATTTCTCAAATATTGGCTCTGCTCTGAAGATTCCACAACATCAAAATACTTTTCTCAAATTATGGTAATGATGAACACATTAAATAACATTTTCAATTCGAAATATCTATTTCAAAATAAAATACTTACCCTGCAGTAGTTTTCCCACAGCATCATCCAAAGAAGGGCCTGCGTTATTTGAGGGGCCAGCCTTTCCCTCTGGATCCAGATTATTGTGTGATTCCATATTCATTAAATTGCAATTTATATTTTATCTCTTCAAAACTTGACTATCAATCGGGCAAGATCATTCTCAGTATTAGATGAAAAAGTAACTTTCAAAATCTTATTTGCACTTCTTCATGAGTTCGTTAACAAAAAGCAATATAATTTCCTGAATAATACTGCACATTTTGGAAGAACTTTCCTAACTTTCCTAACTTTTCTTCTTTTCTTCTCGTTTGTAGTCGCATATCACGTAATGATTCAGCTCTAACCCACCTCGTAAAGTTTAATGAATATCGGGTTATCGGTTGAATTTATCGACTCCTGGAATTTATTGCATGATGGCTTTCTACACTTTGCTTGACCCTAGCGCGCACTGATCACACTGCACAACCCGGAAGTCTCTTTTTTCGAATCTCGTATATCTCCATGGGATAATTAAGAGTTCTTATCTTCTTTCAGGAAAGATTCCTCAACTAGGCTTTGATAATAGCTGCAATTTTATTGAGCGACTTCATCCTTTGACCCGAGGGAATCGGTACTTCTCGAGTGAGGAGAGATTGGATTAGGAAGAGCCGGATGACACGGAGAATCTGGGAGGTTCTACTGGCGAACTGAGAGACACACCGGGACACACCAGGCACCAACACACGTGCAAAGCTAAAAAAGACAAGTGCACACACGTGGACCAACACAGGGCAAACTAAGAGATGGAAGATCAGGGAGGCGGTTCCGTGGACCACCTCTCTCTGGTGGGAGCTCCACTTCTTCTTCGATTCAAAAGCCGTGGCTTCAGTGTCTACCTATGCCCAGCTCCCCAGGTCGACCAAGGTATGTATACGGTTAGAGACTTTAATGGTGGTTGATCCAAGACTCAAAGTCGCTTCTCAACTTTGAACCAACCTAGGTTCAAACCAGGTTTGTTCAAAGGTCAATTCTTTTTGAAAAACGATTGACCATTATGGGTTAATAGTGATAAGTTTATTGATTGATGAAAATTACCCCAAGTTGGTATTACTACCCAGAATAGCAATTGACAACGAGGAATCTATATTAGGAATGATATAGGGAATCAGAAATTTCTAAGAAAGTATTTAGGGATTTAGGGCCGATTCCACAAACTGTGATTAAATTTTAATCCTTGATTAAATCCTTGATTAAATCTTTGATTTGCGTACACGAAGTATTGATTAACTTAAGTTAATCAAGGACTAAAATTTAATCACAGTTGCTGGAATCGGCCCTCAGATTTAGGGAATTGACAATAAAATGGCAATCTTTCTAGTTTAAATTGTTGACAAGACTTGACAGGAATGAAAATAATTAGAACCATGTTAATCATTCGTTTGAACCATTTAAATAAAATAAAGGTCGTAGTGCCTATTATCTGAGTTCTAGCTAAATGAGCGTAAGTCATGATATAGAGATCGGACAGCACCAACTACACCCACGTCTGAATTAAATCCGGACTAGACCTGAGAATCGTATATTTCATTTCTCACCGACAGGCGCATTAAACTAGTCTCGTGGGCGCAGCCTAATTTTGTGAAAACACATAAATAATAACAGATGCTGCAGTCACTTTCAGGTCCAATCTAACGTTTTAAACAAATGTAACATCAAATGACTTTATAGTTCTCAACAATGTGAAGTTTTATTGCACTATTCAAAAATAATTTATCTTATATTATAGTTATGCTAAGGATATTGTTAGGCATATGTATTTATTCTTATGCCGAAAGTAATATCAATGTAGGAGAGTAATGTATATGTAAGAGATATATGTATACGTAAAAAGTCGTGTTCGTTAGGCTGTGGAGTGAAATCTTACTTGTATGAGTGAGGTTCTTTGATCATCCACAAAAGCCGCCACACGGCATTGACCGTGGGTTATATATGCACATGTATGGTGCACTGTCTTTGCTAGCTCACTCATTCATTAAATTTGTTGTAAGTATAATTAGTACGCGAGAACGAGTGCTGAATCTGAATTGTTGGACGCAGTAAGTTTTCGCTGAAACTACTCTCTAAATCTGAACCAGCGAAAACTTTATCAAATCAGCGAAACTTGCTGACGAATCAATGAATTTTACGACCTCTATGAGAGCGATTCCGCTGATTCATCAGCGAATTTCACTGATATGGTAGGGTTTTCGTTGGTTCAGATTTAGAGAGTGCGAACTTGTGGGATGACTTGTTAAATTTCTAAAAGGGACTCTTGTCTACATCCTAGTTATTATTTAGAAAGCAAAATTCGTATATGTATCATAAATTTTGAGACTGCGTCAAAATATCTTCAGAAATTCGAATTAGTTCGAAAGATGTGCATCACTTTGACTGATTTCTGTTTTCGCATTTCCAAATGGTTGTGCAGTCACTCCATTATCTTTCGTAGCAGTAACGAATTCAAATTTAGCCGACGGCGAACAATAATATTGATTTCACCAAGGCGGAATTTTGCTCTTCTTGAGGTAAACATCCCGAGATGCACGTGGCGCCAACATGTGCATTTTTGTTTTGTGATAGTTTTGTCTTGGGGATATGTTTCCTAAAAGGAGAAGTGCATGAAACAAAAAAAGTATTCCTTGTTTTTTTTGCACTTTTATTTTGACAGGAATGCATTGGGATTTATTTGTTATTATATTTTATAGATAATTCATCAGAGGAATTTATTTAAATTTAATTGTAGGAGGTAGCTAACCCCTGTTAAAGAGGCTGATGATTAAAAATCAATTTCCTAGCAGGAATTTCAGTATAGACAAGGTTTCTATATTTTTAAGTGGTTAATTTTATTGAATATTTCTTTTCTAATTTAATTATTTAAAAACTTTGAAAGGCAGTTTTTATCCCCAAAATTTAAATTTGAGGGACTATGTTATTTTTGTTGTATATTGCAAATATAGATTTTATAGTTTATTTAACAAATTTTAGAAAATTTTCAAAAATTATAAAGAATAATCAGACAGCCTTTGAGATTCTTTGGGTTTCTAATGATTTCAAGAGATTTTCAGTAATTTTAAAAGATTTTGAGAGGTTTCTAGGAACTTAAAGGGATTACAAAAGATTTTCCTTAAAATTCCTTGAATTTTAAGGAATTTTAAAGTTCCTTGTGGAATTTGAAAGGATTTTAAAAAGCATGCAAGAATTCTAGGAGATTTTGATTTTTTAAAATAATTCTATGAGGGATTTTAATGTTCCTCATGGAGTTTTAAAGGATTTCATGAGATTTTTACGATTTTAAAAAATTTTGTGGAATTTTGAAAAATTTTAACAGAGTTTTACGTATTTTAAATGATTTAAAAGTTTTTTTTAACAAATTATAAAGGATTTTAAGAAACTTGTCAGAGTTTTAAGAAGTTTTAAGGTATTATAAATATTCTCGTGAAATTTTAAAAGATTTTAAAAGGTTTGTAAGAATTTTAAGAAATTTTCGTTCTTTTAAAGTGATTTTAAGGGATTTGATTAAAATTTTAAAGAATCTCAATCTCAATCTTTATGATTTACAACAGATTTTTTGTAGAATTTTATGGAATTTCAAGAGGTTTTCATGAATTTTAAGAGATCTTTAATTCTTTACGTATTTTAAGAAATTTTAAAGTTTTTCGTGTAATTGGTAAGAATTATAAGAAGCTTGTAAGAATTAAAAAAAAGTTGTGATATTTTTAAAATGATTTTAAGGAATTTAAATATTCCTCGGTGAATTAAAAAAATTCCAAAAATTATTTTTGATTTTTAAAGGATTATGTGAGGTTTTTGTTTCCAAGAATTTTTATTTAGCGTTTTTAATGTATTTTAGGGATTTTTAAAGTTTCTTATTGAATTTTAAAGAATTTCAGGAGATTTTTATCATTCGTAAAAGATTTTGTGAAATTGTAAAGATTTCGTGGAATCTTAATAGAATCTAAAGAATTTTTGACATTTTATAGGATTTTAAATATTATAGTTCAATTTTAAGAAATTTAAAGATGTTTCTAGGAACTTCAAAAGATTTCAGCGAATTTTAAGGGATTTTAATAAGTTTCCAATCATTTTAAGAGATTTTGACGCATTTTAAGGGATATTAAAGTTCCTAGTGGAATTTTGAAACGTTTCAAGAGGCTTTTAGGAATTTCAAAAGATTTTGAAGTTTTTTCAGGAACTTAAAGGATTTGAAATAAGTTTGAGGAGTTTTAAAACAATCAGTGGAGATTTAATGGTATTCATGAAATATTAGCAAGTTTGATGGGATTTCGTCCAATTTAAAAATGTTTCCAGGAATTTCAAAAAACAATAAATTTTAAAAGATTTCCAAGGTTGTCCTAAATTTGATAGATTTTTACTCTCTAAACTTGAGTCAGTGAAATTTAACTGATTGCCAGTCAAATTCCACTGATTTGCAGTGACTTTCTTCTCACGATTTTAATCAGTGAAAAATCTACTGGAAATCAGTGAAAAGACACTGAAATTTTTAATAGTTTAGTGAAGATGACTGAAAATTTCAGTGACTTTTGACTGATTCTCAATGAACTTTCACTGATTAAAATCGTGAAAAAAGAGTCACTGATAATCTGTGGTATTTGATTCAGTTTTAGAGAGTACGAATTTTAGGTATAGTGAAGTGATTTTAAATTTCAAATAATTTAAAGTAATATACGAAATTTTTTTTTAAATTCAATATTATTTTTTCGCATTTTTAATACTTTTCTGTCAGAGAAATTTGTCTGAAAGTTAGGGAAAAGTCAGGGAAAAGTCAAAGGAATAAAAAAATTGTATCTTTTGTTGCCACCTTGACTCTTTCCGTCAGTTCCTTCAGAAAAAGCAAACTATGAGTTTTAGCAGTATTAGGACCACTTTTAACACTTTCCAACTCTTTTTAAACTGACCGTTCGATGTTATACACAATTTGATTATTTAAACTTCAAGTATTTTCAATCAAACCCAGTGCGCAAAAAATTTAAAGAAGATTTTAGAACGTCCTGAAAACGTCCTAATATATCAGGCCAAAAAACGTGCAATGTTCCAAATACGTCCTAAAAACGTCTGAAATGACGTAGGACGTTTTTAGGTCGTTCTAAAAACTTCTTTAAATTTTTTGCCCACTGAGAAACTATTGTCACATGCAATACATTTTTTACTAATTGAGCTGGACATATACGATGTTGTAACAAGTCTTAAAGAAAGCTATGGCCCATCTTTGATTCTGGAGAGCACTTTCTTCAAGATAGGACTTGAGAATGTTATCCGTGACTGAGTGATAGGAGGGAATCACAATAAAATAATGATTCCGGTAATTTCTGGGGCCGACGTACTGTCGGATACTTGAAAGGCTTAGAATGGGACGTTATGGTTGGGAGGGTCGGGTGCAAGGGATCCGACACATGTAGCCCCCCAGGAGGTGGGCCCCTCAACTGGGACCCCCAAGGGAGCCACAAGCTTCGGCACATTCTGCACAGTCATTGGCCACAGACGTCGAGACGCGTGGAGCAAATGATACAAGTGCGCCGAGATGTCCGACGTTACACCTTACGCACATTCTGCGTAATTCACGTAGAGAACCCCTTTCTCGGCTACGTAATTCCTACATTCCATTTTATTCGCACGTTCCTATCGTCATTGCCGTCATTCTTGTCATCATTGCTATCACTGACATATCCTTGGGTTTTTTTTTCTTTTTTACAAAACCGGGACTTTGAAGCACGATTATGGCAGCTATAGCTATATCTTGAGCTATGATAATGATAAGGAATCTCATGATTTATGACTGAAGGAAGTAATTAGAGGCTCAAATCGCGATAGTCATCAAATTTGGTTTAATAATTTCTATTAATGGCTGCGGAACTTGTCGATTTTCTTTTATTAAGTTGTTATGGACATAGGTGTAGGCAGTCTGAATTTTTAAATTGAGTTCACGTGTAAAAAGGTGACTGTTATTGAAAGTTAATCAGTGACAGTTCACTGGTTTCTAGATAAACATTTGAATTCAGAAAGGGTGATCTTTACGTATCTTGAGTGAGAATCTCGCGCGAAGAAATTCATTCATTTTACCAAACCGTCGGACAATTCAGCCGACGGTGTTGACGGTGTTTTATTTTAATAAAGACATTTTAGAGCACATTCATTTTTTTATCTTACAAAAAAATACATTGCATCTCATATTAAATTCTTGTTATTTTTATATGGTGATGATTTTTATTGTATTGAACGGAAATTATATAAATGTAGATGTTTTAACGTGCCGTGAGTGAAGGAAGAATGGATTTTTTTATTGTGATTGTGCGAAAAGAGTTGTTCCTACGACCATGTGCTTGGGCATTTACCTTTGAAGCACGTGCCATAACAGTTGTCGATCATTTTTTGAGATTGACGAACGATCGAGAAGTTTGCATCTTATAGGACTAAAAATTTATGTATACAATCATAAGTTTTTTATAATGAACTCATCATGTATATTGTAGATATACTGACATAAATATTACTGCACATAAAGAACTTTTTTTTATAAAAGTAATTGTTACACAGAAAAAAAGTCTTGAATCAAAAGCCCGAAAGTCTATAGTTTGTGTTACAAACTACAATTTAAGTCAGTTTTTGGGCTTAAATTTAGTTTTGTTGAATGCTTAATTTAACATTTTTCAATTTTAAGCTAAACTAATCAGTGAAAATCTAGAAAAAAATCACTGATTCAAAACTAAGAAAACCCTTGAAACAAATCTTTGACCGCACGTGAATCTCGTTATGTCCACAGTAATTTTGAGTCTCGAAGTCATGCAAAGGTTTATTGAGGAAGTGAGGAATTCCTAGAAAATCTCTTTTAAAATCTCTTTTAAAATATATCAGGATCGGATGATGAGAGCCTAAAAATGCTCTCTTTCATCAGAACTTCATAATTCTGATTCTATTATTTATATGTCAGTTAGGTATATGTATTTCTAATACTTGATCCAGTGAAATTGTCTGGAGTTTCATATCTTTATTGTGTTCCTTCCACCTTCAATTTACAGTTACTTCAATTCCTGCTGTTTAATTTTTTTTCGTTCTTGGGCGTTTAAAAGATTTAAGACGTCCCTGACGAAAGCTGGAAAAAATGTCGAGGTCTTGGGGACTGAATTATGAGGCGAAGCAAAAAACTTTTACTGCTGACCTACACATCGACAAATTGCATGAGACCTCTAAGAAAGAGAATGATTTATTAAAACTAGACCAATATTAGATATACATTTATTATAATCTTCAATAATTTGATTTTTGCTTCAAACACAATAATTTCATAAAAAATATAAATGTACACTGGAAAGAGTCAAAGAGTGAGTGTATACTTTTAAGGATATAAAATGAGTTCAAAAAGATTTTACTCAATTTAAAAATGTCACTCTTTCGAAATTTTTCATAAGATTTCAAGTCATTCCAAAAGATTCTAAAATATTTTCGAAATAAGTCTTATGAAATTGCAGAATATTTATAAATTTTTATTTATATCCCTTTATGAAGGGATTTAAAAGATTGAAATGATTTCCAGTAAAATTTCTCTGATTTTCTGAGCAAACTTCGATTACCTGAGTTTTTTTCCAGATTTTTCACTTTGAAATATTCTTTACAGCTGTGCACTGTTATTTTTTTTAAAAAAGTAAATATTTCGAAAAAAACCAGGGTAATATTTAGTAACATTATACGCAAATTCTTGTTTATTTCTATGATTAATGAAAGATAATTTCTATTTGAAGTTTCTACACATTAAAATAAAATATTTAAAAAATCACCCTCTCCTTCAGGAAGAGAGGGATTTGATGGATTAGAGCTGTCTGAAAACTAAGCCTTTCTCTGCTCTGTCGTAAAAGAGAGCATATAAGATCAGGCACTAGGTGCATATGACGTCATAATTATTGGCCACGATTCGACCAATACCAGAGGAAGTGTAGAAAGAAGCGAAGGGGGGTGAGTGTAACAGATAGAATGTAAAATTTAATGTACAAGAGAGAGATAAACGATGGGAGGAGCAAGAAACTATCGGATTGGTTCACCTCCCGCGAGGATATCGTTGCCATGGAAACTCTTACTGATGAGAGACATGACCAAAATAAATGATACACTGAGTTCTGTGAGCAAATGAGATAGTAAATTCGTGTGAAAGAGGGAAAAAATAATAAAAAAATAAGAGTAATAAGGAAGGAAAGGATAGGATTACACCATCGGGAATTTTCATTTTTTATAGAAATAACATTCTATATTACAATCTCTAAATTCGAACCAGTGGAATTTCGCTGAGAACTAATAAGTTATTTCTAGCTAATTAAATCAGTGAAGATTCACTGAAATCTCGTAGAGCTAATAACACTCGAATCAGTGAAAATTCCCTGAAAAATCAGAATCAGACAGTTTTCACTAAAATTTCATTCATATTTCACTGGTTTAAATTAGAAATTTTTTGCTATTCGAATGATTGAGAGATCATTCAATATCATCTATTTTCACTTTGTTACTGAAATTTCAGTGATACTTACAGAACTTTATTCACTTTTTCGGTTGGCAAATCACTGAAAAATTGTAACTGAAATTTCAGTGAATAAGATGAGTGAATTCAGTGATTTCTCAGTGATTTTTCAATGATAGAGGTACAGCCAGAAATTCAGAATTTTTGTTGACTGAATAAGGATTAAAGAAATTCAAAATTTTTATATTTTGAATACAAATTTATTAGCTTAAAATATAATGTTCTCACAAGCACGAGTGCTTATCATTTTTTTCACACTGATAAAACGTTTATATCAAATATTTTTCTTCTAATCTGTGTTTTATATCATGTGGAGATATTTTTACATACCTATAAATCAAAGCATTTATTTCAGTTTCGAAATATTCCACAGAAAATGCTTGTATTAAAAAAAAAAAGTAGTTAAATCATAAAAATAAGTGATTATTATAGATTTCATCAATATCTCTCCATTTGAATCAGTGAATTTTCACTGAAATTTCAGTCACATTCGCTGATAATCGTTATTAATAATTCCAGTCCTTTTTTGCATCAGTGAAATATAACTGAAAGTTGAGTGAGTAATCACTGATTCTTAATC
>UCOH01004471.1:0-16458 GCA_900474275.1 Synergus japonicus | reverse complement strand
ACTATTGGGAACGAAATGTCTTTACTATTTGGAATATTACTATTGGGGAAGTTGAGTGTACTGAAAATCAGTGGAATTTGACTGATTCAGAACCTGGAAGAGAACCGTCAATTTTTTCTCGTACAAGGACATAATTTTTTTTTCAATTCAACGGAATAATATCATCTGGTGGTTTAAGGTTTAGATTATGACCTAGATGTCCTAGTGAGAGTATAAAAATATCGAGCTTATGTCGATATTTCAGAGGAGCTCTTTGTCACGACCGATTTCTGGAGGCTTTCAGTGTGTTTTCTAGATACGCCACTGCAGCGTGTTCTCGGCCTTTCGAAGGAAGATTCACTGCAGTATCGGCAAGGAAAAGAGTTAGAAAAAGAGGAAATAAAAGAGAAAAGATGGAGGGAAGAGAGGATAAGACCAAGACGAGAGTCCCGAGACGGGGCACTGACACCCTCGAAGCTGGCTGACAAGATTAAGCGCTGCAAGCCGTGATATACGGAGGGCCGCCATATAAGGGGCACAATAATATGAAGTTAGGCTATAATATCGTCCGAGACTGCACTTCGTCGAGGAGAGACCGAGGCCGCGGAGGTCTGCTTCGTGGAAGTCTCACACGACTGCAGCAAACCACCTTCTTCTTTCCTTTTCCTTCCTCTGGACCAGAGTCTGGAGGCTGGATCCCTTTCCTCCAGCCTCTTTCCTCCTTTTCAGTGCCGGATCACTTGTAGGCAAACCAACTGAGTCTCAGGCGTCTTCTAAGTCAAACAATAAAGTCTCAAGTAAAAAATTCTATCCTTTTGAATCCATTCCATTCCAGAATATGTATCCGAACCAAACAATTTTATTCTGATTTAATCTGAAATATAGGGAAATATTTCAATTTCCTTAGTATGGATCGGACCGCGTTGAAAAGGAAAAATCCATTTCGAGATCTGAGTTTTGTGGTTTGGTATAAAATTTTACATTCATGCATTGCATCTGGTTCGATACTCAGCATTAGAAGTTTGATGCAGATTTTTATGCGTAACATTGATGGTTTCCGGTAATCGAAGTACAAAAGTAGAAAATAATGTCTGGGGATGAAGGAAAGTCCTTATAACTTTCGTCAATTTGACATCCAAACCACGAGAGACTTAAAGGAAACATTGAAATACAACTGCTTTGATCTTATTGATGTCTACGAAAGTGGAAAATTACGAATAGGAAATTGAATATTGAATATGGTTAAGACATAAGTTTATGTATAATCCACTTTATATATAGCGAAGAATCCTTTTCCCATGAATATTGAAAATCATGGCGATCGGGATAAATATTTTTCGAGTTCAATTCAGGAAAGAGTATGTCGGATGTTTTTGAAATGCAAGAAACGAACTTTGCATCGTGCAGCTGCGGAAATGTGCTTCGACGATGTGCGATGCATCTGCCTTCTGTTTCTCGTGAGATTGTAGCCAGTAATCAGGCAACGAGATCTTTGTATGATACGTTTCTTGCGTTATACGTATCGTTCACTATAGCGTAAGCACATTCCATTTATCCGAGGTGACGAAAGGAGGCCATTGGGAGAATCTTGATCTGCGTTATTTCTCTAGAATTCAATCTGCAGCCTGTCTCTTCTTGGATTCATATACATATATCTCGATTATGTTCTTCGAATACAGTTGACCTGATTTGCTTATCATAATTTCTATTGAGTCTGGAAAAAAGTGTCGGCCCACTTTACCCCGTGTGGCCCTCTTAGCCTCTTAGAGTTTATTACTAAGGGGAGTAAATCATCCGTAATAATTGCTCGATTGGCTATATCTTTGAAGAACTGCAGTCACCCGAATGCTCAAACCGAGGTTAATTGTCGGCTGGTCGCACCACGAAGAGACAGGAAGCGAAAAGGAGTGAAAGGAAGAGGACGTTGGAGGAGGAGATGCAAGAGGAGGGAAAAATGAAACGCGCCGAAGGATTCAAGCCCGACCGACCAGTCTGGTCAGTTGATGCAGAGAGAGAGAGAGAGAGAGAGAGAGAGAGAGAGAGTAGAGAAGCTTTGTTCGCGAAGGATATGCTGCAAGCTGCATCTCAGGGTGAATGGAATGTTCCTCACCACATGAACATCGAGCATATGACGCTCTAACTTGAAATCTTGGAGAGTGAGGATAAAAGTGGGAACAAAATGAGGAGGAGGGAAAAGAAGGGGTTATGCCATTTTAAAAGACCTCTTTCAACATGTCTACTTTTGACATCCGTTTTCAATATGCAAATCAAAATCCTAATGATATTATATAATCTTATACTAATTGAACCGCTATAAAATTTCTTGGTCCGAGCGCAAATGGTTGCTGACAATATAAAAATTAGAAATTTAAAAATATTGCTAATTCTAATAGAAAGTTTTATGCATACAAAATGACGATCCTTTAGAAATCTTATCCTTTGATTTTCATTGACAGAAACAAGTAATAGATTTTTAACCAAGTGGTAAAATCTGAAAAAATCAATAGACGAAAAAGTATTATGTATAATAAAACAAATGAAGGGGCGACAAGAAATATGGCAAAGAAATGAGCGAATGAGAAACAAATAAGTGGAAAGTGATTAATCTTGTCACGCTAAATACCAATTTTCAAAGACCCTCCATTTAGGCCTTGAAAGCGAAGGTTGGGAACTTTTTCAACCCTCCGCTTGCAATTCTTCTCGAGGTTCTTCTACAAAGCCGAGACCGAAAGATAAACCTATATATACAGAATATATAAGGTGCAGAGATCGAGGATCTTTCTCTTCCGCATTTGTGTATCTCTTTTTAATTTCTTTCTTTCTCTATGTTTCTCTCTCTTTATTTCTCTACACCCCAGAGCCAACGAGGTACTGAATTCCTGAGAAATCTGTCCGCGTCCCGAAAGGAAAAAGAAATGCGATCTCACGATCCTGATGGATAGTCCAGGGTTCAAGGCTTGGGCTCCCCTGTTGGAAAATGCGCCGCTTCACCTGGACACTTCTACAGAGATCGATTTCGAATAAAGTCAATTCCAATTTACTATCGCTCTTTGCGAGGGATATGTAAACTTGGGCACGAACGCACGGTAATTTTATTGAATCGCTTGAAATCGATTTCCCTAGACTTTAAAGTGAAATTTATCGAGAAATTTAATTATAATTTGATTAAAGTAAACACTTCTATGTAAAAGTTTAGTAAAGCTAGTAACTTAAATCGAGTTTGGACTAGGAAGCCATATTACTCGCTCTTTATAACTCAGAACTAACTGAATATTTAATTTTAATTCTTCCTTACCATTGTAATTCCTTTCATTTTAGATTTCCTAAATAGATTTTACGAAGATAAGTTATGAATTCCCACAAAGGAGTATGAAAAGTAGCATCATCTTTTTCTACTCTTTTACTTTCGATTATAATATTCTCAAGGTTAAGAACAGGTTTATTGATCGAAAATAAAAAACTACACGCAATTACTACAGGTTTTGAAATAAAAAGGTCACTGACATGTAACTGACTGTCTTCAATTTTTGTGAACTGATTGAGTTGATTAATAGATTTTTACACGTAAGCAATTTGTGGCCAACGAGATCTGAGACTGAATTTGTAGTCTTTATGATTGGCCTCATCTGAAGAATTTGATACTAGAATGTCATGCGCGCTCCTTTGTTAGTTTCTACTTATGATAGTTTAAAAATATTTTATCTTACAATATTTTAATAGATTGCAGAGAATTTAAGTGGAGTTGAGATATTTCAAGAGATTACAAAGAATTAAAGAGATTTTAAGAGATTTTGACAAATTTTATATAAGGCAATAGATTTTTTAAACTTTTTTTCTAGCAGGGCTTTTTGAAATTATGATTAGGGCGAAAAGTCGAAAGTCAATAGAACCTATCTTTAGAAGAAGGAAAAATATGTACGAGTCGAGTCGTGGAGTCTGCACTGCGTTCTTTCTCGCTCCTTCTCGAATGAAGCAGAACCAGTTCTTCTCGGGAGATCCCGATCCCTCGTCCCGTGGTTAGTACTTGTTTCGCAGCACGTTCCTAAGGGATTTCCCATGAAGGTCCTGGGCCCCTCCTGGCCTGCGAGTAACGGTCCCTATTGTCTGAAGGGGCCCATTCGTGATCCTAGCAACCTAAGTCCCAGGACCTAGGAACTTGGGAATAAAAAAAGACCTCATATTTCTCACATCCTGACCACAGTAAGGTGCAAATGTGCTTCTCCTAGTTCAAACCTAAGTACATATACAAATCTACCTAAATTTTCTTGCGAGGGGAGCTTGAGAGAATGTAGAAAGTGGCCTGCCCTAAATTGTTATATGATATGTTGTAAGATGAATTAAGGAAAAAAGTCAAAAAATATTATTTGTTCAAATATGTGAGACTGCGAGGGAAAAAAAGTTGATACAGAAAGAGGGGATGGAGAAACTTAAAAACTGAACTTTTTTATATTAATTTATTATACACTGGCATCTTTCTCAAATCTTGTGGAAATATTTTTGAATTCCAAGAAATCGTTTGAGCTCTCTTAAATCTTTCGAAATCCGTTTAAAAGCCTTTTGGCAATCTCTTGTTGAAAGATTGAAATGATGTTTCAAATTTAATATTTTAAACTAAAATTGCCTGAAAATTTTAAAGACAAACTTGTGTATTTTAAATTGGGATATTTAAGAGCAATATAAGTGATATTGCTGTTCTGTATGAAACTTGAAAATCCTTAAATACTTTAGCTATAAATATTTCTAATCTCAGTACACATGTATTTTCATATTATAGAAATATTTCTTTGTTAAGGAAACGCTTTCGATTTTTTTTTCGAACAATAAAAACATGAGAAAGGAAAACGATAATAAACGAAACTTTTACAGGAAGGACTGTAAATTGAGATGCTCTGACGTTTCATCTAGCAAAGTAAGATTTCACGGGACACGGGACAAGACACGCTCGAAAGACTTAAAAAGAAACTAGCGACGAGAAAATGAGGAGTTTCCAAGCAGGGATGAAAGTACACACTACACATGTAGCTAAAGCGAGAAGTACTAAAAAGACAACTTCCATTCAAAAGGTGAGAGCCGACGAATTCGAAACGCAGGTAGGCGCATGACAAAGTAGTTTTTATAAAACTTGGTCATTCCTGCATTCCTCCTTGCTGTTTTCTCTAAACTGATTTTCCCTAAGTCCTTTAAATAAATATACGTCCTATAAGATAATTTATGTATATACTAGAAAAATCGATTACTAAAACTTATATTGTGTGTTCGCAAATAGGTTGCTTTTGATTAAAAAATTTATTGAAGAAAAATTTATTTTCCGTAAAACAATCCCCAATTTAGAAAGAATTGGCATTTACTTTAACAAAACTTTAGCAAATTGCGTTTTCCTCAGCTCAAAGGGACAGAGGGTTAAATGGTAAATGGGATAAAAATAAAAACCGAGTCTCTAACAAAAACGTTGTGAAGAGGGAAAAATCGATGATAAAGCCAAAGAAGATGTCGTTCACATTGAGGGTTTGAGTGATTCGCAAATAATATGGAGATGACGATACACCCACGGTTAGATGAGATAAGAGAAGTTGGATCGATAATAAGGCAAAACAAAGTGCTGAGAATTTCGATGTGAGACTCGTATTTCTTCAGTGAGGAAAAAAATTATCCTTAACCAATCACTGAATTCAAATTAACAAGATATATTGATTATTTTCTTTATTTTTCAATATTAATATATGATTAAGAGATTTCACGAAATTTCGAGGGATTTTCAGAGATTATACGAAACTTATTGGAATTTTATGAAATTTTAAATAACTTCAAGGGATCTAACTATATTTTTAGGGATTTTAAATAATTTAAATGTACTTAACGAACGTTAAAGGTGTTTCACGAGAATTATTGCTATTTTAAGAATTTTTGTGTGATTTCACGAGTCGTGGGAGTAAATTTATAACTTATTCCTAGTTTTATGAGTGAAACAAGTTTTGCGTCAATCTAATTATAAATCTATTTCGCCGAGCAAAACAGATTTTCAACAGTAAATTAGTTTAGAGGCGAATTTATTTTTTAAAGTCACGTAATATCCGATATATAGATATACCAATATCAAATGAAAGATTACGTGCCTTTTGAAAATAAATTCGTATCAAAATGTATCCTTTGATAAAAAATTTCGTTCGCCCTGGGAAATAACGAATAAGAGAGGACGTCGAGAAGAATGTTCAGAAACGTGACAGATTTCTGATTGCTAAATATCAAAATCGATAGATAAAACCGGTTTTATAAGCTTACTATTTTTTATTAAAAAAATATATTTATTTCGCATTTTGATTTGCCATAATCCTTCTGATCTCGATTTTATATATTATTAGAAAAATCTGTATGAAATTTAATATAACACAGAAAAAACAAGGACTGAAAGTGTTTACAGTTTAAATCAGTTTTTAGGCTGAATTTCAGTTTAGGTCAGTTTTTAGTCTTGTTTTAAGAAATCTAAAAATAAGACTTCTTTTGTTGTTTTAAGACTAAGAAGTCTTATTTTTAGATTTCTTAAAACAAGACTAAAAACTGACTTAAGACTGAAATTCAGCCTAAAAACTGATTTCAGCTGTAAACAGTCCTTGTTTTTTCTGTGAATGTTTACCTAAATTACTCCATATATATTATAATAAATTTCATAAACATTTTGGGATTTAGTGCGTGTACATTCTGGAATATATAATGTTGTCAAGATAAAAGAGCTTTCAACGATATATATATATGATCCATTCCATACAAAATTTACAATCAACATTTTTTTTTGTATTTTTTGGTCGAAAATATTGTATACGTATTTTTTTATTTCGACATGATATTTAAAATTTCGGAGTTGTGACTTTTCAAACTTTTCACGCTCGAAAAATCTACCTTTAAATATTTGCGAATAAAAAAAAAATATTCGACTAAAAAAATAAGTGGCTGCAGTAAAATTTAGGATTTTTTCTCAGCTTTTCAATAATCATTACAAGAAATTCATTAGACCAATTGTTTATAAAAATATGGCCTATTTTTATAAACAAATAATTTTTTTTTCAACTTTGGAACTAATTTTTTTTTGTTTTATTGTAAAATTTACTTTAGACACTTTAGTCACTACTCCCAAAATTTGGGAATGGACCGTTGAAAATTTTGTCTATAATAAATTTTTGAACTTTAGCTCTCGCGCTCGAACCACGCCGATCGTACTTGTTTCAATGCATGGTGCAACTTGTCGCGCCCTTGTTTTGCGTTCCACACGTAAAGTCATTTTCCTCTGTGTGCTTTTTAGAAATGTTGAGCAAAAATTTTTCTAACATGTCAGAATCAAAATTTAAACATGTGTGTTGTAATCCCTTCAACAAAGAACATCATACTGGAAAAGAACTTGAAAAATTAGATTGTTTAAAATCTGATGATGTTTTGTGTCCACCGTGTAGAAAAAAAGTGTCGGAAATCCCTAAAAATCTTCGTAAGTAATTCAATTCTTTTTCTTATTAAATTTTATTTTTTTATGAGATTTTTCCATTTAAAATTTATGTTGCTTTTTCAAAAAATTAAACGTGGACGTTAATCTTGTTAGTGGTGACAGATGTGAATCTGATCATTCTGATGAAGAAGAGGACGATTGTTATTCATTATAAATAAATAAAAAAATACGTATACAATATTTTCGACCAAAAAATAAAAAAAAAATATTTCGCGCGAAAAAAAATTTTGATTGTAAATTTTCTATGGAATGGCTCATATATATATATACTATAAGATCTTGGTTCTGTGAAAAGAACCGAACGAACCGGAAAGACCTGCGTCGTCCCTTTTATGAAAGAAATCTCTGTGACCTCACTGCCATTTATATATAAGGCTACCTGGAATGCGTTTGAACGCGTTCAGGTATTGAGGTACGTCAATCTTCGTCTTCAGCAAAGTGAGGAATGATGGACCTCCTCAGGGTCCAGAATTTCTCTGAAACCTCGTCTGAAACCTTCCCGGTTTCTAAAATCCTAAATCTAAACTCAACATAAAACCGAACACAGATTCTCAACATTCTATGTCTTATTTAGAAAAGTCCCACACTAAAAGAAACCTGTTGAACACATGTGCTAAACAGTTAAAGATAAGCGCATACAATAATCTTACTCAGTAATGCTAATGTTATTTTTTTCACTAAGAGACGCTTAGAGTCATGTTGACGTTTCAATAATATGTAATTGCAAACGTAAATAGTATAATCATAATTAATTTTAATAGTAAATTAACTTGGTCTATTAAGAAGTAATAATTTAATGACCCAAAAAACAGCATATACTTTAATGTTACGAATATTAAATCAATCGTATCCAATATTTGATGAGCATTAATATATATATATATATATATACTATATACTAATTCTTTCAGTAGACTATAGGGAGTAAATAAAAATGCAGATTTCATAATTTCAATCAATTACTACGACTTATTGCGAACAAAAGCTGTACCTTTAATTTCACAAGAGAGATATAGCTTTGAATTAATGAATTAATTATTACAAAAGGTGGTTCGGTTAGTGGGATGATTAGCAAGAGAAGAGAGCCTATATGAAGGCCAAGTTCACTTTCATAATTAAGGGCGTGGATGAAGAGAGCAATATATTTCAATTTTGCTTAAATGGGGCTAGTTTTGAAAAATACAGGGGTATTTGGGGGGGATAATCATCAGCCGTAGGCACAAGGCATCCTATAGCCGTCACTGAAAGAGGGGAATGTCGCTAGGGAAAAAACTGGAGTCCCACATTAGTCATACCTCGCGGCGGTTACTAATAATCAGATCCTTCTGTTGTAACGGCCTTCGATCGAAACCATTCAAGCTTCTGCTTTATTCCCTCCAAAATTGGAACTTTCTCACCATTTATTATCGATACAAATTTTCTTTTTAAAGTTGAGAACTGTGTCTCATTATGATGAGGCACAATTTCTTATTTAAAAGCTTTTATTTTATTTATTGGGGTATTTAATTTTAATCATTTGAAGGCTCTACATATATCAAAAGTGCTTAACAGAGTTTATAAAATCGTTTGCATTTATTTAAAAAATGTTTTATTTATATATAAATCTGTAGTTTAAGAGAAAAATTGAAGAAAATTTCGTTAAAATTCCATAATTTTTGTTAAATACAAGAGACGTAAGTTAAAAGATTGGTAAATTTCCAAACATTTTTAACAGTGATAGTAGGCCTGTTTGTCTTTTTCCGTGAAGGCAGAAATAGGCTATTTTAAGTGCCTTCTTCCTAAACGTTTTAGCATAATGAAAAAGGCAGGTAGTACATACGTAATATTTTTATAACACATAATAATTTGATGTTCTTACGTATAGCAATGACTTTAGAAAACCATAAAGGTAAATAATAATTGAAGGTAAATATTTGCAGGGTAATATAACTTTTTCCACGTTATACATTATGTTACTTATGCACTTTCCGAACGTGTGTACTTATTACTTAGTTCGATGAGCTATCGATCTCAGCATACGAGTCAAAAGCATAACGAAAGCAATCTTCGGCTACGTTTACGATGTCGTATGGCCTTTAAAAGGCTCGTAATAGTAATTGCCATGGTTCAAATTGGATTACGAAGCTCGAGCCGCCGATAATGGTGGTAGTGGCGCCGTTAAAATGAACTTATGTGAAAAAGTATTACACGCGAAAGTGCGGTAATTAAATAGTGGGTGGACTTAACAGTCTACACTTTCGGATTCCTCTCATTATTTCTGAAAAGGAAGGAGGAAGAACATTTAAATTGCATTCGCCAGATTATAACTTCTCATACGAGAAAGTTGTCGCTTATTTCACACTTTTATGTCTGCATATTCACCTAATCGCCACCCAATTAAAGTACATATAACATTGTCGTGTCCAACGTTTATGCTTTTCTCTCCATTTATGAAGAGGAAAGGCTGGCGTTGCTTTCCAGTATATAAACGCAAATCAATTTATTGATTCCGCTTTTGATAAGAAGCAACTAACGATCGACCAATTTTATTTCATTTGTCCTATATTGTGTGATTTGATAGCATTCACTGTTAAAAAAACTTATTAAAATTTTATATACTGTGATGTACCGTCTGCATATACCGCCAATTAAAATTAATATACCATTATGTTTTAGGATTAATATACCCTTTATTATTCTTAATATGGTTTTATATTAATCCTAAAGTATATGAAAATGTATTAAATTTATTTACGGTATATGCAAATGACTTTACAAAATGTATATTATAAAAGTATATTAATTTTGCAAACATTCTTAACAGTGTTGTGCAACGAGTAAAGTATGTAATTTCTTTTTACACTCATATTTCATTGTTGAACTATGGAACTGAGTTTTATCTTCAGCATTCTGTTATTTTAGGTTCATTATTCCTACTATGTACTTCAAAGATTATTTTTAAAACTCAGGAAAAATAATAATGTCTCGGTTATTTTTATTTCAAATGTTATCTCTCTTAATTTTTATCATATTTTACAACTTTCCACTCGAATTACATGTAAAGCTGAATATAATTGGAATTAAAAGAGTTTAAATGAATAGAAATGAATACTAATGATGAAATCTGACATGCAATTATCCCTCTATAATCCCCAGAGATACATTGAACTCTAAAGAGTTATTGTAGTTATGAATTATCGAAAAATTCCAATTGTACGTAATGTCCTTCATTAAATATAGTATTTCAAGTAAAAGTCGTACAGTGGTATACAAAATGAAATTTAATATTTTACGTATTTATGTCTATGTCTCTTTAATGCCAAAAGCTTTTCTGAATGTGTAAGGCACAATTAAAAAATTCTACTCGCTTTAAACGTTTCACTTATATTTAAAAAATTTTTTTAATTAAGAGAATTAAAATCTTTCAGTAGAAGAAGCAATTTCAAATTTATATTTTTTATTTCAAATACTCACAGTTTCAAGTTGTGCAAGCTGAACTCACCTGGAACAAAAAAGATAATTTTTCCATGAAAGAAATAAATACGATTCAGAAATTTTGGAAGACATTATATTAAGTAAAGAATCTCGACCCTCTTTTTTTTAATAAAAAACGCGACAGCTGTTGCATGCAAGCGATCACCAAATTTGCCGTAACTTACTTTTTGTATTCCTCTCGTTATAACACGCGAAGGACCATACGTTCAGCGATGGACCGACATCCTTTTTGGGTTTCGGATTAAAATTCTTGTAATTCGAGCTTCAAATGAAGAAGAAAAGTATTCCAAAATTTATAGGTCAATAATAATTAATAATTTTGCGAACAGGGAAGATCGAAGGTTCCGCTTCCGAAAATATCATGAAAGATCATTTCTCTTCAATTTTCAAGGAAGATTCCACCTCGCTGATAAAATTCAGTTGGAATTTTCAATCAAAATTCTCTCTTTCCGGGAATTGCTTCCATCAATATTCCATATATTATTCAAATTTGCAGAAAAGCTCCTGAATTTAAAAAGCTTGCAAAATCTTATAAGAATGCAAAAAATCCTAAAAAACAGATGCTAATAAAATTTATTACTTAAGAGAACATATCTGAAATATAAAATCCGATTACTCCCGTTATACATTAAACATTTTGTTACAATAAATTTTCTAATTTTCATTTCCATGCCTACATTTTCATTTACTTCTTACTTCCACTTTGTCTCAATTTTTTACCCATTCTGTTAACTCTTATTTATTATACGAAATTTTATCTCTTTTTTACTGCAATATTTTATAGTTTTTAAAGGAAAAGCCATAAAAGTGTAGTGTGTTGCGTATACTTGTATTCACGAGAATTTCCGTAAGCTTTATCCAAACATTGCATTCATACGTTGGTTTTTCCAAGTATGCCCTATAAATGGACGAAACGTTGCATATGGTGATGCCCCTACCTGCAAATGCACTTCATGTTTAAATTCATGCAGGTCGCACAACCGCGGAATACAAACTCTCTCGCTTTTATACAAAGTTTATTGATTTATATGTATTACAAATAGAAAATATTTCTAATTATATCATTTTATTTTATGAAATTTCAAGAGATTTTATTTGAGTTTATGAATTCTTTGGAACTCTTTTAAGAGTCCTTTGATATTCTTTAAAGCCAAATTAAATTACTGCATGTCCTTTGACTTAATTTTTTATAAATTAATTCAAATAAGAGAATGAGTAGACATACTAATGTGGTTCAAATGAAATTAACTGAATTCCTTTGTCTCGGCGTGAAGGAATTCACATTAATTCTCGGTTGAGAAGCTTGTTCCTCAGGCCTGGTCTGTTTTCGTTTCACTGGAGTTCATATGTCGGATTGTTTGTAATTCGCTATTGAAGTTGTGCATGTATATTCGACTTCTGTACACTTTGAACATAAAGTTGCATGCGCTTCTGCAAATGTACAAATGTGCAATAATGTAGAAGTATGTGGTTTGTGGACTGTGTATTTAAGCTTTTCACGCATTCCTGCAGGGGAATGCAGCACGCAGATTTAGATATCCTGGCGCAGGTACGTATTACTATTGTAATTTATGCGTCCTGAAATTTCCGCAGTGCAGTGCCAGAGTCTCTTATACCTAATACTAACTTTGTTAGTACATATTACAATTGCGTGCTTAAGGGAGAATGGATCAAGTTTCATCTAATCGTTATTTAATTGTAATACTAACAACGAGTTGAACTAAGATTTAATTTTACGCTTGAAACATTTCGTTGTGTATTAAAGGCAACAAACGATATGTACGTGAGGATGGATAAAATAAATACTTTAACCACTTTAATTGTAATATAACGTGAATAATGTTATCAATTAACAACTATAATTACTAATTCCGATAGAATAATATAATCATAACAAGTCAGTTAATTCAGTTCTGCGAATCGTGTGGCCTCGAACGAGATTCTAATTCGGAATGTTGAAAACGGTCAATCAGATTTCTACTCTCATGTTTCGCATAAAACAGTAACGCTGATAATAATGTATTAGCATCCCTTCATTCATGTATATTGTACTTGTAAAGAGCTTTCGCTTGTGTTGTTTCAAACGTCATAAATTTTAGAATTGTGTCACCCTCATGTATCTCACTAATGACGCGTGTTCTCGAATGTTAAAATTGAAATCATCTGCGCTAACACGTACAGCTATAACAAAATTCCTTGATTCGCTATACGATTGAAATCACTGCGGCTTAATCGTATCATAAAAAAGTTTGCGATTAAATCTCGGGAAATCGTCTGAAAATTTTGAAATCCCCTCAACCTCTTAAGATATATCATAAAATCTTTTTAACTCTTGAAATCTTTTAAATTATACTTTTATCATTGAATTATTAGTTTATTAAAAACGAAAGGCAAAATTAAAACATAAAATTAAAGAAAAAAGAAATTCTATTTTTGAGGCTTCTATAAGATTCCATAAATCGCGCCATTTGGCTTCTCATCTGCAGTCAACGGAAGTCGCTTGAGGTCTATATTCTACGGTATATGAGGGTACGAAGTGGCAAGCTATTCTCGTATGTAAACTAAGCAGCACAGGCATGCAATTGTGGAAAATGGAATGAATCCAGCGGACATGACTCTTGCGACGATCAGTGACTCTCAAAATCCCTAATTAATCCCTTTTCAGGCTAACAACATCTTTTTATATTCATTAAACATTAAAATATCCTGATATAATTTCAATTTTCACTTTTTAGCACACATAAATTATGGATGTGCATAAGATAAATGTAAGATAAATGTGCATAAACATCTGTAAGAAATTTCAGTGTTTAACAGATGGCAACTTAATTAAGAAACCCGAATGCATAAAGAGATCTCTGGATCGCGAATTTTTTCAGATCCTTAAGGGCCTTTACACGCTTACCCTTGGCCTGTGGTTTGAAGCCAGACTCTGTGCCAGGGTCAACCACTTGTAGAATCCCGGTGAGTGCAGTCCACACGCTGCAAAATGCTGATGCACTCTGGGAGGCTAGAATCTTGTGGTTCGTTGTTTGTGTGCCAAAAACATTGCAATTTCAGGCTTTTGTTTCTTTGTCGGACTTTCCCTAGTATTCAGCGTGATTATCCTCCTCTTCCATTTCGTCATTTCTCTCTCGTAAATGTTTTTCTATACTAGTTTCCCTTTTTTCTTTCATCTCCAAGGAATCTTTATAATTTGACGCCAGAATTTTCAAATTGGATTCACACTATTCTAGAAATTTCTAAAAGTTCAAAGAAGGTACTTTATATAATATCATTACATATTAGATGAAATATTATTTTTAAAAACCGATGATCGATCCTCTTGTTAACCTAGAGACCAAACAATATCAAGACCACCCTCGCACTTTCTTATCGAGTTAATATAAGTTTCCATCTTTCGAGAAGATACTTTTTCCTATTGGAAGAATAGGCTCAGTGGTATTGAAAAAAGGAGATTCAGTGATTCGTGGGTCTGGCCCACCGCGTTCTTATGGAATCGTTTCGCCCTTCGTGGGATAAATACCGGTTCAGAGTCTCGAGGGTGGTCGATTGTTCGAGCTAAAATTTCGAGAGGCATGAGTACGAAATATAATATACATACTTCTTTTATAGAAAGAAATTTTTGACAACGATTTTTTATATTATAAAGACTTTGTTGTGAATTATTGACGACTAGCCAATAATTAATTTTTTTTAATAACCCACTTTAATAATAGTAATTTCCTACCACTTATAATCTTTTGAAACTGCATGAAATCTTTTAAGAATGATAAAAATCCTTTAAATCAGTTTAAATCGACCGTCTTCGAAATCTCGAAATTCTACGAAATCTTTTAATTACTAAAAAAGAACGTAAAAATTTTATGATATATTTTAAGAGGTTCAGGGGATTTCAAAATTTTCAGAATATTTCCCGAGATTTAATCGCAAAGTTTTATATCATATGATTACGAAAAACGTAATTGATATTTCAATTATAATTTTAAATTATCTCATTTTGCCATTTCAAAGTATTATGTAACATTAGTGAAAATTTTCCAATTACATTGAACTCATCTAATTACTGAAATTCCACGTAATAATGACTACACATTTGTTTCAAATGTGGATAGAACATGTAATATAGCCGTAATTAAAAGGCAGCGTATTATAGGATGCACACACAGTTAATTACGAAGTCTCTCGACGAATTATGGTTGTATGTAGTTGTGGTAATTCGATTCGACAACGAAATGATTTCTTAGGTATGCGATCGGGATATGTGTTACATATATCGACTAAAGGTTATAGTTTCATTTTCCGTCATAAGTATAGTGGCAATAAATAACTATTAAGTGCAAAAAAATTTTTTTGCTACCAGATTTCTCGTAGCTTTCTTCCTTCTGATTTAAATGTTCGAAATAAATACACCCTTTACGTAAGTCAAGAATGTATCATAAAATTCCGAAAGATTAAATATTAACCATTCTCCAATAACCTATTCGACATCTTTTAAATCATTCCAGTTATGCATTTATGAATTATAAACGATTACGTTTGGAAATACATAATAATGTCGAGGAAACTCTATAAAGATAAAGAACAGTGGAATTAACTTGAACGATAGAGGAATTGTTTAGTATTTCTAATTAAAGGAAAATTCATTTTGTAATTAGAGAAAGTGATCGAGTTAATTTACGAATGCAATTGATTTAATTAAGAAGAGTAATGTTGTCTCTTGTCAAAGAAGAATCCCTCTCTAATTAGTGAATGTAAATTTTCTTTATCAGTATTCTCTCTTTTATTGGTTAAAAAAGTATTTCATGAATAGATTTTTATCAGAAATCAGCAGAATTTAATAAAGTTTTACCTTTCCATAAAAGTATGATATGTGATAAGTCAAAATGTGTGGTCGCTAAAGCACATGTGCTTTATCGGCATTCTTCATATACTTATTATAGGAACTGCGCTATTACTTTGCATAATAACACCCACCCTTCTTTCTGAGATACTGCAGTAAATACTTAGACATTGTGAATTTCTGTGCGAATAACTGCACCAAACTGCAGTACTTAAGTGCACATGCATCCTCTTGAAAGCAGTCTTGTTTTTATTTTCAAAGATATTCCCTTTCCCTTCTAATTGTTTAGCTTTCTTCACAAAAAAAGTTAATTTCTATGAGAAATCACTTTATTAATCAATTCTCAATAAATGCCAGCTGAATAGCTGATATCGATACGAGTTTATCACAATACAACTCTGATAGTTTGTATACGAGCTGTAATTTAAATGCCCCCCCTCCGCCTACAATAACAGTTCGCAAATGGCGGTTTTATGATCAACGACGACCTTTGTAAATTTGTTCGAAAGCTTTACACGAGGGGCTTTCGTTTTTCCCAAGAGATGCATATCACGGAATATTAAGTGAAGTACTAATGAATAAAATAACAAATCATGAGATGCGGGACTCGATCGCATATATATATAATAATATATAATATATAATATCTATAATATATATAATATATATA
>UCOH01004469.1:0-32002 GCA_900474275.1 Synergus japonicus | reverse complement strand
TATATATATATATATATATAAAAAGTTCCATTGATATTGTCTGAGAAAAGTCCTTCCGTAAGAGGTCGACCTCGACTTATAATATCTGTCTGTTCTCCTTTCCCTTTCCGCCTCTACATCCACGCAATTCAACTTTCCATATTCAAAATTTCTAAAAATAAATTCTACTTGAAAAACTTCAAAATGTCTGATGCGTTTACTTCTGTCTAATTGAAATAAAGAAATACAAAATACAAAAACCTGTCACATTATTTCACAATTTTTAATAGATATTCCAATAATATATGGAATTCCTGAAGCTAGTATATAGAATGTTTTACAAGTTAGTATTCTGATCTCTGAACTATTCCAGAATTTAATTTAAGAACAGTGAATTATTATAGTCTATTAATGTTCTTAAATGTTTCATTCGACAACCTAATCTGGCGAAAACTATTTACAAAACATGATCTACTTCTAACATCATAACTATATAACAGTCGCACGGCATGGCGAAAAATTGATGGATATTTGAAAAGGTCTTAGGAATCGTTTTTTAGCTGATGTAAATGTCCAGAAGAAGCGACGCTTTTAAAACGTTATTAATAGACCTATGTAAAAATATCCTGTGTCAGATCAAGTAGTTTAAAAAAAAAAGTCTTATGTTAAAAAAAGGGGTAAAAATGTCTTTGAATTGGTTCAAATTTACAAATGACTGTTATTACATATAAAAAGTACAAAAATATGGATACAAATTTTGAAGTGGCATTTAATCCCTATTTAATCTATGTATATAATAGAAAGGACTTTCGTTTTCTCTACAACAATTTAAACTTTAAAACACCTGTTTCACCTTTCGAGGCACACCAGAGTCGTGAGTTACAAGTTTTCCGATTATCCCCCCGATTAAGAATCATCCTTATGATATTATCATCATAATGATCATCATAATCATTTTTAAACTGTACTTTACTTTCAAATTAATATCAGTTTAAAAAATTTTCACTCTGATATACATATAATATGTATGTACTTGATTTATTTTTAAGTTCTCGAGAAAAAAATTATTAAGAAAGTTAAAACTTGTGACCAATTTTAATTATATTACTTTTTAAGTTTTCTTTAATTAAATATATTAAAAATTTTTTCCAATAATATTTGACAGATTTGTTTTTTATTTTTTCTTTTATAAATTTATGAATAAGTGGCAACGTTGAAGAGGTAAATTTCATCCATAATCTAAAAGCTCTGACTTGACCATACAGCACTGCCCTAATTGCAAGTAGGCGAAAGTATGTAATCAGAATGTCATGACAATCATCCATCGTCCTTCCTCTTAATCAAGTAGATACCTCAAGTGTCGGAGTTGATAATGTCTGACTATCAAATAAGGGAAAGGTACCGAAATAAAAGAAAATTCAGGCTGACGATTTCATGATTTCATGATTGCTCAAAGTATATACAATACAGCATTGAACACAGTGCACATGTAGTTGCACTATTTAATATCATTCAATTTAACTTTATAAGTATTTGATGATTTATATTTATTATATTTCAAATATTCAAATTAATTAATCCAATAAAATGCCTCTCTACGATTGGGATCGGCAGAATTTCAAAGCATATGATGTTGCAATATTGAAACATCATTAATTACATCATCGTCATTGATGTGGAGGACTAGCCAGCAGGGCTTCTCGATATTTTTGCACGTTTAATTCTTGTGTCTATAATAACACATAACACACCTAAATATCTACAATAAATTTTGTAGAATTATAAATAAATTATTGAATCATAAAAACTGAAAATTTAGTTGTTTATAGATATAATAATATTAAGGTCCAAGGTCTCGAGAGACTTGGTCGCTTTTGCATTCATATTCTACCAGACATTTTTTTGGATTCTAATTACAAATTATAAAATGCAAAGAACCATTAAGCCGGAATTACACGGTGGCTAAATGATCTCGAGAGAGAACGATATATTTTACACGGAATCATATTATCGCATGACAGTCTGTCTTCTTATTTCATCTGCACTTTCTTGACTTTGTGAAATGAGATAGGTATTTTTCTGCTTGCAATGTGAATCCCTTTATTACATCAACTCTTTTTCCGCATACTATATACATGTATATATATATAGAAATTATTATAAAGAATTAATATTCTGTGGTTGTCACAACCAAATAAAAAAAGCAAAATATGGTACAACTGCAAAATTTGTTAACTGCTAATTATTATTTTTACTATATTTTACTATTCTTGTATTGTGTATTTTTCTATTTTCTTCAGTTTAGGCTCTGAAATTTTGTGAAATAGAACATTGAAACATTTGCGTTATAGACATCAATGTCTGTTACTGTTGCTGCTGGGACGTGTATTTTATTATCTGAGTAAGCACACAATTTTTTTACAACACGTATATCATTGGCTAATAATTGGGCGCAATTAATGTCACTATATAATGGTATTGACCTTTAATAATTGGACTTTTTTATTGTATTTACATATATGAATGAGGTGCACGGGCCGAACGTAAACGAGATTTGCAATTGTGAGAACACCTCCCAGCTTTAAAGCTGGGAGGTGTTCTCACAATGGCATTAATGCCATCAAATGCCATTTAATACTAGTCTGTAATATATCATGCCCAACAGAGAGCGTTAGTGCCCACTGATACTGGTTTCTCTATTTTACACGCAAGATGTTTTCTTCTTCTCCTTCTTCCTCGTTGTCGTTCTTCTCTTCTCTTCACTATCAACATAACATATATATCGATAGCGACGATCAATATCAGACGTCTGCTATAAAGTCGATCTATAGTCAAAAGAGATATATTTCTCATCCGATTTTAGCCAATGAAAGACTGCTCTTTTATGTGCTCTCACAAGGCCTGGGATTTTATTTCTTCTCGTTTAGCCTCTTATCGTCACGGGACTAAAAGACTGCAGAGATTTCGTTAAAAACATAAGAATTTGTGTATATTGAAATTATTGTGGTTTAAAATATTTATATTTATGTAGAACTACGGTCACCGCGAAGAACCGCAAATGCTCATTGATCAAATATTTACATATCATCGCTTATATGACCCATTAAATCAAGAAATGTTTGCAGGATATGTATTATGTTTCTGCAATCCTAAACTCTTTCGTTATATACCCTTGGAATCTTCACCCCACTTTAATCCATTTGCGACTTTAAGGCGTCTAAAAAATATCTAATATTTAAAAAAAGATATAAATGTGAAGAACTAGGAAAAAACTTGAAATTTTCTTTTAAATTATATAATGCAATGAAGTGAAGGATGCGGTCTTACATTTAAGTAAATTTTTTAGGGTAATATATTAATTATTAAATTAAAAAAATTAAAAAAAAAAACCACACTAATAAATAAATGTAGAAGCGGTATATTTACACCTGAATGACTTTAGAAGTTGGAAGTTACCAATTCTATATTATGTGCACACTAGCACGTACGTTGACTAACGATATATACACATTGTATAGTTGGCGGCTGAAACCTGAAGCACACTATTCTCATTGGAGTTTAGATTTAGAAAGGCGAAACTGGCCTTCTTGAATGTCACCCTACTAGTTTATCGGTCAACAACGATTTCTGGTCTCTGACTGGATATTCCTGTTTGAAGATCTTGGAATCAAAACAAATAAGCTGATACCTTTATTATATATTAATCTCGAGAATAAAATTATCAATTTTATGAATGCTTCTAGATTTTCCATTTTCAGTTTGAGAAGTAGAATACTTGTTGAGTATTTTTTAAATTAATATTAAATAATAAAATATATAAAATAATATATAAAACAAAAAAAAAAGAACTTGAATAATTGAATTAATTATTAACTTAAACTAATAATTTCTGTTACAGGAGACATTGAAGACTGTTTAGTAGCTCCAGTTGCTCAGGGCCAGTTCACACCTTTACCAGAAGCTCTCTGCTGGGCAATTTTAGAGCTGACTTCCCAGAGACAGGCGGCCACTCTCGATACCCTGAGGTCCGCATTGAAGAATGCATTTCCTGCGATGCAAAGGCCTAGTCGAGAACTTGTCTACGATGCCCTGGCGAAGCTGATGCAGGAGAGAAAGATTTATCACACGTCTCAAGGTTATTTTGTTGTAACGCCGGAGACCAGAAGACTCAGGCGTGACTCCGGAAGTTCTAGAAGAAACTCGAGAGAGGTGGCAAATTCTCGGGGACAAGGAGGAATGCTGATGAGCAACGACGAAGCAATGGCTTTGGTCCATGGTGAGATGCACACTCTCAGAGATGGAGATGTTACGCACCAGGCAGTACAAACTAATCTCGCCGACGTTATTTGCGGAGGTAATGATTAATTTAAACTTATTTCATTAAATGCTGCGGAAAACATGCGGGGAGATGGATTAATTTTAAAATAGTGCAATATATTTTTATTTGCATTGCCTCGTTTTTTCGTGTTTAGTCATCTCCGCATGATAAAATTCCCTGCAGTTGATTTCAACTGCGTTCAACTAATTTACAAATTGAAAGATACATTGTGCTTCAGAATTATTGTTGTCAGCAAATATTTTAACGATTGAATGAATTAATCGATCTTTACCTTCGCCTTGAATTACACTATTCTCGTCCAGGTCGTTCGCGCTGCGGTAAGGAACTCTTTTTTCTCTTCGGCAGACGAGACGAGTGCATTTATGTTGTTGTCGTCCTTGACAACTGAACAGGTTGCCACCGAACAATTATAATGCTGCTGCTGCTGCTGCTGCTGCTGCTGTTGCTGCATTCCTATATGCAGTCAAGGTTGATATTTTCAATTTTAATTTCAGGTCGAAGCTTTATCTTAAGTCGTCAAATTACATATATATATATATATATATACATATATATTATTCAAAAGAGTCACTTCCGAATTGCTAAAATTGTAACTCAGTAAATATTATACGCAACACACTTCGATAAACCATCGAAACTGACTTTTTCTTTGAAAGTTGTAGTCAATTACACTGATTATGCTAGCACAATGACAGACTCTTCTCAAATTCACTTTGTTCATTTATAGTTTCGCTATTTCCATTCCCAGCCTGGTTCACAAGCTGATAGACACGCGAAAGATTTGCTCACGCGAATCTATTCATGTAACGGCTGTAAGCTGTTCGATTTACTGGAAAGCGTTTTGTACAACGATATATTAGGTATTGGTCACGACATTGTCTACCGTTAGACGCAGTCGAGATCGAGAGATCATGCTGGATGTCAAGAATCAACAGTCTACCGCATACTACGTTCTTCCTGCTGCTGCTGCTCCAGTCTTTCTACAATTCACCATATTCTTATATATTTTATCTGTTTTTATTTCTTTCTAATCTTCTTAATTCTAATTATTTGATCCTAATAATTATAGTAACTATTGTCTCTGTTATAGCTCACCCGCAAAGATAAGATATATGTATTGTACTAAAAGTCATCTCTTTTTCTTTACATGCATTAATAATTTTAGATTTATTATTTATTTGTATTATATTTTTTTTTCTTTGCTTTTCAGGTAATCCAAACGATAAGGTCCTCTTCGCCAGATGTCGATCCGTTCCTGGACGTCTTGAAAGGCGGCATTCTCTTCGTCTTTGGGGTTCAGCGAGACGTTTACATCGGAGCGGAAGTTCTCGTTCTCTTCCAAGAAGGCCAGAGAGAAGTGACACCTCATCAAGTGCAGAATATACCAGCACAGACAGCACACCACACAGTCCAATCAGTGAGTTCCTTTAGGAAGGGTGGATTTGGTTATGGGTGATTGGTTTTGGTGATTGGTAATTTTTGACAATCAGACAAAGTATAATTCAATTAATATTGTAGAAGCAATATTGCATTCAGTAAAGTAGATTGCTTTTTAACAAATCTTTTCCTCATACGAGATACATTGTGGACTAGTATCTTATATTTACTTTTATTCCCCATTACATAGGTATATATATTATTATTATTATTGTCATCTCCAATACAATTTGACGAATTGGCAATTGATTTTCTTGGCAGATGATCGGATAAAAATAGAAAATCAAGCTTAAAGGCGGCTTGTTATTGTAATTACCATAGTATGAGCAAGTTCATTTAATTTTAGCGAAAAACATGTATTACATGTATTGAAAGTTGCGGAAAATGAATTTACTCATGATTATGATTGTATATATAATTACCTGCACAATTTCCAAATCCTCTTATTATATAAGCTTCGCTAGTCACTCTTGGCAGATCAATCCTTCCTGCTCGATCCTCGATCGCATGAACCGATTTCAATAATATTTCTTTTCAAGACTTTTCCACTATTTTTACAGAGAAAATAAGTTTGCTCTCAAGACTTTTTCGACGCAGCACAAGAAGAAAGGGTACTCCTATGATGGGCACATTCAGTGCCCAATATCCTCCAACTGAATGGTTTAATCCCAGGGTCGTTCATTTACACAGTGTCGCGACTCAAACAAGAGCAGCCAGTCCTTCGGTAATTTTTCTTTTTTGTTTTTCTCTATTCTTCTTAACTTATTACATATTGTTTAATTATATTTGTCATAATTTTGATGAATTTATAAAAGTCTCTCTAACTACTGTAACCAGTTTTTGCTTTGTGCAGCAATACTGCAAACTTTGCCTAAACTGCGCTGGAACCAATTAAACCTGAGATATTAATTTTGCTTTATCAGATGATGGATGGACTGGACCAGTCACAGGCCAGTTTTCAAGTGTGGGATGATTCCAGTTCGGTTCGATCAGCTACTCTTCCTCGAAGGCATCGTCGCCAACCGAGTGGGGATTCTTCCAGTTTACTGGCAAACTCGACACCCAGAAGTTCCAGGCGTCACAGATCACCTTGCTCAACTTTGCCGAGGTCCAAGTGTTCCAGTCTGAGTAGGTGCACTTCCAGAGCTTCGGTACATCCCACCACCAACACCACCACCACCATCACCACTACCAGCAATAACCAAGAATCTTATCAGAATCGGAATCCAATCCAGAATGGAAAAAATTCAACGACTTCGTCTCCTAGTAGAAGCGGTGAAAGCTCCGGATCCGTAAGGGTTACTGGAAATCCTGGGAAAACTGAAACCTTAGGGAGGTCAACTACGAGACACTCTTCGAGAAGACCGAGTAATGACTATACTGCCAGTAGTTCAAAATCTACCAACGCCTCGCCACAGCACAAAGTAAGACTCTAAAAATCTACTTCATTATTCTATAGAGACGCGGCACGGCGTGGCGCGGCGCAGATATCCAGCTCGGACAAAAGAATTAATATACATATACTTTTGAATTCAATGTACAAAAATAGATGCGTGAGGGCGTGTGTACGTGTTTTTTTTTTTTTTTTTTGTCTCAAAGTCTGATGATTTTATTTTCTTTATGATTCTTTAAATTTTTAGGTCCTTCAGAAAACATCATCAAGTCATTCAACCCACTCGAGCGGCAAGTCAACCTCAAGTGGGAAACTTTCGTCCTCGCCTCTAAAGATTTCCAGCTTCTCCACAAACTCATCTCCACTCAAGGTTATCCAACAAGGTGCTGCTGCCCTGACACCACTTCAGGAAGCTCAAAATTCCATCACTCTTCAGGTTTCTACAAACCTAAGTCCAGTAACCACTCCCCAAGAAGCAAGATCCGTCCAAAGTAGTGTGACTCTAGCTTCAAACTCCTCCAATACTACAACAATTTCTGGTTCTCCAGGAACTAAAATTTACGTACATCAAAAAAATTCACCAATCAGATCCGTTATCACATTTGAAAATGGGACGTCTAAAAACAAGGAAAAGGAACTAACTAAAGAAAAACAGGAACACGAACTAGTTGGAGAAAAAGTCTACAAAAGCAAAACGGAGGATGATAAGTTTTTTAAGTCTACGAAGGTTGATGATTGGAAGCCTGTCAAGGTCGAAAGGCCTTCGTCCCTTTATGCCGTAAAAGACCTAAAACCACCAAGTCTTTCAGAATCTGACAAAGAAAATAAACCCAAAACTGATGAAGAAACTTCTAATAAATTAAAATTGACCAATCGATTGAATAACAGCCAACATTTAATTGATGGATCTTCCAATAATATTGATAAAAATTCACTTTTAAATCTTCATGAGATTACTAGCTCGGTACCAACCTCGAAAAATACTAATGATGCGATGAACAATTCGAGAAAATTGAGTCTCTCTTTGTCAAAGGATGCCCTCAGTTATAGAAATTTGCTTCGGCCTGGCTCCAAAAATAACATCTCTAATCCTCCTTCACCTACCAAGTCATTCGATGGATTTGGTGGTTCTTTTAATAACGTTTTTATTGAAAATTTGGAATCTGTAAAACAACATCGAGCTCCTCAAGGGTCGGAACCAAATCTTGAAAAAAGTTTGAGTCGTGCGGATCTGTATTCTTATCCTAGTCTCAGCGACATGCAAGTACAATTTAAGAGTTTAGCGGCCCAGAAAATTTTGAAAGGATGTCCTATCAATAGTGTCGATACACTCGTCGAAGTCAACATGGCTGCGGCTGATAAACCAAATAATTGTGATGTCACTGTACATACAGATCTTGGACTTGTGTAGATTTTCAATTTCAATTAAAAACCGCACATATACGTGTCGTCGCTGGAATGGAATATATTTCCGAGAATTTAAAATTTGAGAATTATGGTTTTACGCAATGTTATACAGTAGGGTAAATGCACCGTGGTAGTCGGACAAAGTTCATAAATAAAACTCTACATATTATATTTTGATGTAAATTATTAGAAATAAATTCGAAAATGAATGCCATCAAACTCAATCTTTCATGTATCTAACTAAACTTTTACAATATTATAACAATATTTGATTAAGAGAAAATAAACATTTGTGTCCGAGCATTTATTATAATATACGTGATGTCTGGAACCAGGTTCACTTACTCTACATAATATAGTGTGAAATCAAATGAATATTATTTAGCGAATCAATTTTGTCTTATTTTCATAATAAAAGTTCCGAAAATCCAAATTTCAAAAATACGTGCATGTATGCCCTACAGCTAGGTTCCCGCATATATGTTTCTATCTAGAATCAAATAAATCAGATGGAAATTGTTCATAGTTCACCAACGACAAGTATCTGTAATTTATAATTCACCGTTATAAACTAATATTAGATAGGAAGAAAAAGCCCTATTTTGGTTATATGTAATTTATACTTTATACGCCTCACACTTAACAAATTCATGTTGTAAGTAAAAAAAATGAATTCTGAGCATTAGTTCCAGGGGAAATAGATTTAATTAAGTTTTCTTTTTCTACTCAACTTTCAATCTAGGGAAATTTTCATATTATACTGACTACTACAATATAATGTGAAATTTAAATAGCCTTGACTGCTTTCTGTCAAATTCAGAGAAGGTTATCATGGTTCGATCCATTTTATTAGAAAAATTTTAATTTTCACTTTTCTTTTCTAATTTAATTTTCATTTCCTTAGATTGTCCCTCTTTCTCTTTCGTTCAATCACGAATCAGAGATTGAAGTACGTTGCCATAATTTAACAAAAATCAAACTATACTTGCAGTTTTGCATCGCTTTATTTATGTAAAGCGATTTGACAAAGCAATTCTCATCAGCGGTCTCGAAAATAATAATTTTCCGGGTAGAAAAGGATTAAATTTTTAATGGGGGGTAACAAGTGTGTTTTAATTTGTCTAAATGCCTTAAGTTGTTGATGATTTTTCTATGGGTAAACGTCGGATTTTAAAGACAGACGTGTAAAATGTATGGTGAAAAATTTGTCATATTTATTCACATAAGAGAGAAATCTGAAATACGCATATAATTAATTGAAACTCTTAGTGCAATTTTATAAATATTATATCTATAAGTGCCAAAACCGTAGTACTTAATCAGTCTTTTAAGCATTACGCACAACGAAGAAAAGTCAACGCCTTAGACATCGATGACTTCAGAGAACATACTATATAGATTTAGTTTTTTAATTAAGGAGTGAAATTTCCTTTCATATACTTCGGATTAGATTCCTTTATCTTTTAGAGACATCTTTTAAAAGTCAAATAAAAATTGTTGACTAATTATTATAGGAATTTAATCTCAGTTTGCGAAGAAAAATCCATGAGCTTTGTACATTAATAACACGCATTATATGTATGTATGTATGTATGTATGTATGTATGTATGTATGTATGTATGTATGTATGTATGTATGTATGCATGCATGTATGCATGTATGAATGTATATCAATTTAATATTGGTACAGAGATAAATTAATGAGCCTTTTCTGTTTCGATCTTTTTAAAAAGAACTTAGTAAGTTGCATTCATTTAAAGTTATGGTGAGTTCTTTTTAAAAGATCGGATCCATTAACATAGATGATTAAATTAAATTTTAAATAATGTTTGCTAAAAAAATTTCGAAATTTTTTATAAACACCTAGGAATAAGGATCCTGAAAAATCGACGTGTTTTACTCGATTAAACGGAAATTTTTAATTTAAACTTTGTAAATAAGCAATAAGAACCAAGCGTATATAATACTTTCATTTACGTTCCCTGATTAAGGTAATGTGTTAATTGCAATCCTAAAAACAAATTAAGTTACGCCAACTTTACGTTCAAAATAATAAATACTTTTCACTAAAATTGTATAGGTAAAATCTATACCGGTCCTGTTCCGCCTGCATGAAACAGCGGAGGATGATTGCCTAGTTGTAGTGAAAAATGTTTATTACATATTGTGAATATAAAGGAGGAAAAAGAAGCATGAAAAACGACCGTACTCATTTACAATACATAACATTCTTGAGCATTCGATTTAATTTACGAAAAGTTTAAAAATAGCGTTTCTGGCAAATATTAGTTAATTTTTAATTTAAACATTTTTGTTTATTAAAATAGTAGACAGATTAGAGCGAGTTCTCCTTGTTTTTCCATCAAAACTAAATTGTAGAAATCAACAATATATATATATATATATATATATATATATATATAAACAACGAAGGTATATTAATAAATGATAAAAATTATGTGAGCCTTTTTTATTATTTTCCTTAGAGTACTTTTCGATAATATTATTATGTATCAAGAAATTTTGATATAATTGAAGATATAGATTACAAGTTAATTCTTTGGAAATATGATTTTATTGAATATCAGTATATATATTTAGACAAGTACACTCCAACCTCTCAAATTTCATCAAATCCAAAACCGAGACCCTCCTACCAATGGTTCTTGTCATTCTGCTCATAACGTCACGAGCATTTATTTTCTGCACACATGGGATACAATTTGTAGCACGAATTTTGTGCTATGCAAAACGTAAAAAGGAATATTGGAGATGTGTTATAACAGAGATATTTCAAACCACAAATCTTTATTTATAATGATTAATTAACCAATATTTTTAGATACTTAACTATATGGAGGTAATTAAACTTATTGTAGGTACGATTACTAATTTATAATATATTAATTTGTGATGTTGTGTTGTTGTAATTATGTGGCGTTAATGTGTGTTGAGATGAAGACAGAAAGAGATAGGCGGAGGTAGACAAGAGATGGAAAAGAGGAGATTCAAAGAGATATAATCATATGAATGTGGATTGATATATGGAGATAAATGAAGGTAAGCGAAAAATAGACAATGATAAGCAATATATACCCCATTCTATTTTAGAGATAGAAAAAGGGATAGGATTCCTATCTTACCCTTACTTCCAGAAGGGTCGTGCCCGAATCCTATCCGGCAAATCGAATCAGATGTCTATGACATGTTTGCTGGCTACCTTGTCGTCTGCAACAAGAAATTGGTGTGTCTATCCGGATCCAACCTGTTCTTTATATAAGACTGACGGACATGCATGGTGTCGGTTACCCGATCATATCTTATAGATTTCATAAGGTCTTTATACGAGTACGACCGTGCACTGGACCAATAAAAATAATTTGTAATAAAAAAAAAAGGGGAATAAAGTGCTCTTAGGTGGATTTCAGGGTAGTCTTGATGGTATCATGGGGGATGAGTTAGGTGCGTCAAACCCATATATTTGATACGCATGAAATTCTTCGTTGGATAGTTGTCAACAAGCCTCTATACAAATTGATTTTTCCTATGCAATTATTTACATGGGAAAGTCAAAACTGATAATTGGAAAAGAAAATTGAAAATTTTTCTCATCAAATCCTTAAAATTCATTTGATGATATTATTTACCATATACGCCTGGGGTTCTTGGTTTATTATACCTATTTTAGGAAAACTGTTTTCACAAGGAGGAGACAATAGGAAACTTGCGCTTATTTTATTATAACATAATTGATCATTACACAATTTAAGAATTACATAAGAATTTCATATAAAGCGAAGCCAGAATATTATATAGGAACTGAAAAAGGCCAATTTTTCAATAGGTAACTATTCCGTTCTCTTTCATGTTATTATTTAAGGAGTTATTCCCGGCTTAATTTTTCGTTGATTGAAATTTGAACTGTAGCTTCATAGTTTAATTATTTACTGAAGTACACACGATTTTAGTGATTGTTTAACAGAAAAACAAAGTTATAAAGAATTTATCTCGATTTTAGGTGAACAGCGGAACTCATGTAGACAATTAAAAATGTTTTTTTTTTCTACGTTGAATTGGACGAGACATGAACCTGCAGACCGCGGAAGGCCTTTTTGAAATAGTTGCTGGTCTGCGTTAACTATATTGTACAGCCGCCTTTTTGTAAAAAAAAAAATGCCAATAAAAATTTTTTTTACTTCAAGTTGCTTAATCCAATGATATATTGTTTGTATATCATTCATCTCAAATGTCTACAAAAATCATAAAAAAATACTTTTTTTTTTGGGAAATAAGCCGGAAATAATCCCTTATTTAGAGTACTACTCTTTCACACTGAAAAAAAATTTTTCCTTTCGAATAAGATTAAAAATTTTTTCTATATTTCAATCTACATATTTCACAATACGATATTTGAGAATGAAATCCCTTAAATCGCTTTTAAGAACTTAAGAATTAGAATTTTTCTCTAAAGAAAGTTGCAATTACAGAGTAATGTCTCTTTCGTGTCGTATTTTTTCGCCTCACAGGAAGCTTAATTGTGAAGAAGATTCTACTGTATAAAATAAATTTTTCTAAAAATGCAGTTATTTGCTTGTTTCTACTTCCTTTATTTTTATTTGGACGCAGAACTTTGATCGGCACTTTTAACATAAACTCATATAGACAGATATTTAAGTACAAAAAGTGGAAGGATTGTTCCTTGTACAAAGGTTTAATTTAAAAAAATCAAATTTTCATAAACATTGCTTTTTTCCTATTATTCATATCAAACTCAACATCAAAGATGGGCTAAATTACTTACATATTCTCGTTTTTCACAAAGCTAATTTGAGTTTTAATGTTTTAAAGCCGTACAATGTACTTACAAATTTTTTCATTTTTGAATACACTTTAAAACAGTAAAACTGCTTTGCTGATCTTCATCATCACATCTAAATATTTTAATTTTCGCAAGGAGCATTTTTCATTAAGAAATATTAATGAGATGCTTTTCGCGTAAGTTAAGACCAGAAGAAAAATTTCCGCTTCATATTTTCTGTATATGTACAATATTTGCATTCCCTTCTTTATTAAAGTCTTAAAAATTCGTTGCTTTCTAGTGTGGAGTAGTAATCTATTATAAATAACGAAATTAAACACGGTGAAAAATCACAATCCATTAATTAAAAAATGTAATTAATTTAAGTAGGGTTACCATCTGAATCGGGTGAAAAACCAGGACACACTCAAAAATTTCAAAGTGAAAGCTCTAAAAAAAAATAGAAAAAAAGATCATGAAGGAAAAAATTTCCGCGTTACACCAAATGTTCTCTAGGAGTAGGTATTATACATATATGTATAACAGTACATGTAAATATTCGTAATATTCACTGTCAAAAACATTGGTTTCGTAAAACCCAGGACATTTTGCGTACTCGTATTTTTCAGAAAAAATCGCAGGACACCAGGACAGCTAGACCATGAAAAAGAGGGCATGTCCCGAAAAACTTGCAGGGCGGATGGTAACCCTAATTTAAGTTATTTACTTTATAGGACAATAAAAAAAAATGTTAAAATTAATTTCTATACAAGTTTGTAAAATAAGCTACACTGGATCGGAAATTTTTCTTCACAGAGCAAATTATCTTGCCCTAACTTTACATTGATTTCTTTACTAAAACATTAATACTTTGTGCGCAGCTAAGATTCTTTTCTGTACAATTTCACACCATCGAAAAATGAATTATTCTCTAGAAGAACACCCTGTAAGAGAATTTTCCTTTCATCACTGAAACAGTTTACACCGTAGTAGCTTTTACGACATTATAAATTCGACACTTCCCTTCATAACCGACCAAAAGAAGCCATTAGTATGGGAAAGAAGCACTGCTGATTGGTTTTACGAAGTATATAACTAATCAAAGAAGTACAGTGAAAACCAATTAAAATCCTTTCTTCCCCTCGCACTTGGGTACAAAGCGTACATAGCAAAATTTACTGTATAGTAAATAAACTTGTTATGATGTAAACTGACTCACTTACACCATTTTTCTAGAACAAAATTCATTTTCCCGCAACAGATTTAGGAATCTTCTGAACAATTATTATTATTAGTCACCAAGAGAAAAAAATGAATATTGCATTTCCAGCTTCGAGATATTAGTCGTTACGTTATTTATTTTGCAAATCCGTCGTGCGAAGATTGGTACCTGATGCTGTCTATTATGTAGAGAAATTGTACTTATAGTTTTTGGTGCACTTTTTCTCTACTAGGTATCTGTGCATGACTATATATTCACATTTCCAAAAACATTCAATTTTCAATATCTACAAAAAAAAATAATAATAAATAAAAAATAAAAAACAGAAAATGTATTTTTTCATTCATTGACCAATTGTCGCATTTTACATTTTAGCCGAAGTAGATGCCTTTTATGACTCAATTTTTTGAATTTCTTCACAGACGATCCGCTCTCTTAGCGTATAATAAGCGCGCAATCTTTATTTTGCATATACACAGTAGAGTTCGAGGTAATTTTAATTATAATTAAAATTTATAAAATTTCGTAAGTTTGATTTGAATTTATTGCTTATACATATAAGTTCTTTGAGACAGTGCTGCTTGGCGAGTAGCTAATAAAATAAGTTATTCAGCAGACTATTTTTTATAAGGGTGCTATATAGGTTCAGATTCCAATCTCAAAATTCGAGTTTCCCATTTCCCCAATCTTCATTTTACAAATCAATTATTAAAACTATCAAATTTTTACGTTATACACATTATTATATTTCTATTTGAATAGTGCATGAATGACGCTACAGAGTGAAAGAAAAGATACCATAAGTCAATGTGTTTTTTCAGTGAAATGAAGAAATTGTGTTTTAAATTTATATTTACTAAAATCTAGTGAAAAAAAAAAATAATTTTCTTTTTTCACTTTTAAAGTTGCAGTTTCGGTTATCTTTATTATTTCCAATCCGTAATCATCACTTTGCAATACTTTTCAATATTTATTATTTAAGGCTATTGGATTTTTATTACGTTTTCCCCTCAAAATTTGATTTCCTGATTTTATTGAACAAATATATAAATTATAGATATTTCTTTGCTCTATATAGAGTTAATAATTTTCTAAATAGAATTGTGTGTATAGAGGGAAAAACTGAATTTCGGGAATAGATTTCGAATTCTTCGTTTGATGTTAAAACCTGAACCCAAGACATTTAACTTTAAGTTTTAAAAATATTTTAAAGCAGATAAAAAATGTATAAGCTCTATAAAACAAAAATTGTCCGCAAGGGTAAATACGTTTTTCTCCACTGTATATGCTGGCATCGTATATATGTATAAGTTGAATTATTTCCCTAATTTATACATACATTATGAATCTTCGTGGAGTATCATACAAACATATATCTAACAAAAATGTGATCAACAAAAAGCGCAAAACAATATACACTATTTTACAATTTTACTCTTAAAATTTATCGGTCGGACCTTTGATCGGATGTTTACCGCGGTGGCGGACCGGTGCATTTCGGAATCTTATTTATTGGCGTATGCACACACACGTTATTGGTAATTTATTCAGTCTCAATTAGTGCAGTGAGACGAGTAGATAGCATTTATAATATTATACATCCAATAATAATACTTCCGATGCATTTACATCCAAAAAATTGATCACAATTCTTCATTTTGTATCATCATTTAATTCAAGTTACAATGTTACAAACTGCTCTATCAATCGTTACAGTGCAATTCTTTCATCATGGTGACGGTATATGTTGCAATTTATAATAATATATCTATAAATTTATTTTATATTTTATACATTCCTACTTATAAGTATACTTCGACAATTGTTTCGAGCTTTCATTTTATATTTTCATGATTCTTGCAAAGTGTTTATGCATAAAATATCATAAAATACACTCTTTCATTAATTTATTACTAAAGCGGACTCGTCGTTTCCTTTGTGCTAAAATTCATATCTCACTCTGGAAGTTGGCCCTTGACTTCAGAAACGTTTATATTTGTTGGGCTCAATAACCAAAAACAGCCCCTGAGCGAAGAAAAACGACCACATGGTGATTGCAAAATATATGTACCATATATATATATATACTATATAGGCGAATTTGACTTGTGAATTTCGGTGAAACGATTAACGCGTTAATTTTGCACAACACGTTGTACATATTATAATTGACTGAAATTAAAAGACAATATCTGTCGTGGTCAAAAAAGTTTATAGATTTTTGTAATGACCAGCAGACAATGATCATATTTTTAGTTCTCAGTTATTGAGTCTAACGCATATGCACTAGGTATATATTACATACTAGATTTCTATAATAATTCAAGTTGTAATTTTCTTATACTTTCGCCATAATAACCGCCATCAAACGTATAATAAATCAAATTTCAATTCTTCAAAATTGTCTAGATATATCTCGGCGGTAACGACTTTTGGAAAGCAAAATAAAATAACATATTTTCATCTTCCTTAAATATAAAACGCGGTACAACGAGTCGTCGATGACTTATGTCTTTCATAAAAATCGTATGTTTAGGTACAGAGACAAAAATAAACATAAATAGTATTTGGCGGCACCAGCAAGCTTGCACGGGCATCATACATTGTATATATTATTAGTATTTGGTGACGCATCGAGAATAGATAACACTTAATTCCCTTGCGTAATCACACAGTATATTCTCTCATTCATCGATTTGACTATCTATAATCACAACAATTCTAAAATATATAAAAAGGTCTCACTATCCGAAGAGTTTAAAGTGAGAAACTTAGTGTTGTATTTTTTTTTGTCCGAGGTGTCATTTCTTAAGGACATTGTATATGTACAAATACTATAAGTAAGTTCTATTTGAATAATAATAATAATAATAATAATAATTCATCTGTAAAAAATGTCAAGTCTTTTTTAAATCAACGCTTATTATGCGCGGAAGGAGAGAACTTTGATTAAGTAGAATAGAGAGTTAAGCTGAAGCCTCGAATAAATATATAAACAACACTCAAGCCTCTCATTTTAAGCGCAATGAACAGTTTAGGTTAAAGGGGCGTGAAAGACTTTGTACAAGTAGACGGCGGCCTGAACTGCACCCGGATGTACCCGACAATTTGTAAATTTCACAATTTCATTCTTAAATTTTAGATTGGTGAAGGTTTCATTTATCATATCGCACAGATCTTGTTTTTTAAAGATTTGCTGAAAATTCTCAAGTAATCGGGAACCCCAGTGAATAATCCATTTTCAATCAGGCGACACGCATTTTACGTATTAATCTACTTTAGAAACAATTGCAACCATCAACAAAATCTGTCAAGAAATAGAGACTGTATAGAGGATTGTTAATTTTTTGTACTGCCTTCGTTTACCAGATAATATTTCTCATTAAAAAAAGAAAAAAAAGAAAAGAAAAAAGAAAAATTGATTTTTAATTTTGCTTTTACGTAAATATTAATCATTGACGAATAATAATAATAACTAGAAGCCGTTATTTTGAAAAGTGTAAAAGCAAATAGAGAATGATATAAGTATATAGTTTTGCAAAAAAAAGAAAGAAAAAAGACTCGATAAGTATTTGCACTTAAGTTTTTTTCCCTTCTTTTTTTCCTATTATAGGCATACATCAATTTCATAGAACTGCACTCTTCGCCGTCTACTGGGGTTCAATTACTTGGTGCATTCAGGGTCTATAGAAGCTTTGAAAAGACCTCTGATCCCAGATCGCAGAGGCGAGATATTCGACAAATCTTTCCTGCGGTCCCGTAAAATGAAATCGTCGTATCTCCGCGCGACACTTCGAGCTTCACAGACGCGACGTGACGCCGCCCTGCCTCGCTCTCGCCTTCGCATGAACGCTAGTTTAAAAGAGGCTCCGCCGCGTCGCGTCACAGGTCTTCGCACATACCACGTACACACTCCGTTGATTCCTTTCTCCGTTTTCTTCAAAACAAGCAGAACTTATTCCAGCCTTCTTCAGATCCACTGCAGTTTTATCTCCATGGCGCGGATTCAGCTTTCCTTTAATGGACAAAAATAAGCGATTTATTTAACAGTCAGAAAGTATATAAATGTTAAATTTACAACAAATGCTGGGGGACATTCTTTTATCTCTTATTTTAGCTTTTCAGATGAGTACTTACATAATTATTTTCATTTATTGAATTAACTAAAGATGTTAGAAAATTAATTGTTTAATCCAAAAAAGTCCCTTCTGGGGCGTGTCACACCACATCCATGATTTTATAGCTCAAATTTATCCCTCTAAAACTTTAATGGTTGGAAATGATTTTTTAAAAATATTAACTTCTTAATTTTTCTAATAAATTAATTGAAACGAGCTTAAAATATATTGCACATTTATTCGTATACATGCTGAAAACTTCCATGTATATGGATTTATCCATGGCACCTATACTGGCTACGCCGTGCCGCGCCCGACCCTACAGTCCTCTCTTTCTATTGACTAAAGTAAAAATGTATATTATAATACTAGATTTTAAAATGAAAAGCTGTTTTCTCCATGCAAATTCAATTCAAGTCATCAACTCTCCACACAGATTAGTCCTAACATCCACTGCTCAGTAGTATAGGTCAACGGAGGCACCGAAGGCCGTGCTATATACCGACTCTTACTACTGGGCATGGACTTTTTTCTCTGTTGACGCCGCGCCGTCGCGTCGACACTATAATAAACGCATATTTTTCAATGGCATTGGCATTGGGTTCAAGTTCTTACTTCACTATTATTCTATAGTGAATATAAAGTAAACTTGTGCATAAAACATGAATACTTGTTTACAAAGAAGCTATAGTATTTGTAAAGATTATTTTAATATAATTACAAAGTAATTCGCGTTATTTAAGAATATTTAAACTCCAACTGCAAAGTTAGAAACTGCTTAAATTGCACTGTATTAACATTTAACAATGAATATAAATGTTAAAGAAAGTAGAAAATAAGTTATCAAGTCGCTTCTATTAATTTTTGCAAAAGCTTTACAAAACTTATTCATGCGTTTGTATTCTTATACCACTCAGAAGTTTTTTTATTTTAGGAAAACATTTTTAACGGTTTTACAACGCGAGTATAGTGGTGTCGACATGATTTAATGTTTTTACTGTGATATTTCTCGAACATTGAAACGTACATTTTCCGTGTTGAACGAGTGATTTATTCGTGGGAAATTTTACTAACCACACCATTCTCGATTCCCGCGTTTATTTTAGCAAATTCGGGCGACAAAATGTCTCCTTTCTAAATTGCACTCAAAGTTTGAAATCAAATAATTTTTGCTGATACATAGTTTCATATGGTAGTAGATTGTATATACCATTATATATGTTTAATTTTTTCCGATAAATTTCTGCAGAGTAAATCCAATAAGCTCAAGGAATAAATGTGATATATATATATATATATATATATTCTATACGTCGCGTTGTTTCTTGTATAAAAATGTCTCGCCCTATTCGCCAGTGGTGGTGAAACAAGTAGAGGAGAATTCTCCATGAAGCGCTCATCGCGGCGAGGCCGCGGAGAAAGGAATAAAAGAAAAGGAGAGGCTCCAGAATCTTGCGTTAAATATCACTGTTGTAAAATATTATTAAAGTCAAGTGTGTAAATCAGTTTAAGTAACTGCCAAATACCCCTAAGCGAATTTACATAATTGTCACTTCATGCAATATGAATAAGTGATTTACCTTTCATGTGATATATTTTCCGAATATAGACTTGAGCTTGTTCGCAAACGCTTCGGGTGATACACGTTGATTTTTAGGAAAATATCTCCAGAGATACGCCAGGCTATCAAGATTTCAGAAACTTCAGCTTATCGTACTCTTGGTTGACAGAATGCGGGATGTACGTGAGATATTGACTCAAATTGTCTCTCCAGGCTTTCTGCGGAATAAAAGTAATGCTGATAATAATTGTTTCTTGGACGAATGCTGGCGAATTTTAGACATATATTTCTCTAACATTTTACATCAGTAAAATTTACTATAGCATATAATATTCTCTGCAGTGTACAGCAGCTTATGAATAATGAATTCTATAATACTAAATTATTGTATTGATTAGCTTTTGAGGTGCTCTCGCACCGCATATCGAGCTAATAATGCGATCGCATTCTAATCCTAATACAAGAGTGGGATTTAGATTTATCATCATATGCGGAAACCATAAGATGCTAACGCAAGGTTGTGCTTAGACTAGTTTATAATATTGTACACAATAATACTTTTTGAAATCTACACGTCTAATTTTCAAGTTCACGAGCTCTCATTAACAAGAAAATAGGATGCAGGCTCACGCGCTAAAAAGTAGATATACTTATCTAGCAGAAACGAGAATTTACGGAAGTAATTTCTGCTTCTGTGTGTTCCGCCAAATTAGCTGTGAGCCTGCAAATAGTGTAACAACTTCACAGTGCCATCATGGAGTCATAAGGACCCTCGTACCACAGACTCTGAAATTAATCTCGTACTATTAAGTTTATCTGGAATGCAGACGAAATTCGTCCTACTAAATCTCAGGGCAGATGGCCAGCATGTTTCTCTGACCATCTTGCGACGAGGGCTAGCTTCATGTGTACCTACCTATATTTTACGCCGATTTGAGGACAATGCGAGGATGTCATGTGATTCAAGGAAATTCAAGACGAATCCAAAAGAATTCAAATTAAAATGTCAGGACTTTGATCTATTTGCAATCTCAAAATTCAATCTTTTCATTTGACTTTTTATTTTACCCTTATTTTTCTTTCTTTTCTCAAAAAGCTGCAACAACGTCTTTAAGACACAACATTGAAAACTTATTACCTGCCCCCCACCCAACATTCTTAACCAGTGAAAAACTCTTACTTCAAATTTATAATGACGCACTTGTGAATAATTCAAATTTAAAGAGTTTCTATTACAGTAAATCAAATTCTAGAATCAATTAAGGGTGCGATTATGTAGTTCGAAATAGTTTGCGGTAAAAAGTGAAACAGAGTTGTTCACATACAATAATACATATTTTAGAAATACACACACACACACACACACACACACACACACACACACACGCGCGCGCACACACCCATTAGGTGCAAACATATGGGGTGGCACGCACCCTCGGGGTTTAACTGTGTGTTATTATTTGAGTTAGCTTCCTAGATACAAATCTTACTAGTCACCCACTTGGCAAGCAGGTTGAAAGTATGTTCAAACGACTGTTTGCTCTCCGTCTGCGACCTTATTCATAAAAAATGTAAACTCAGCCCAGCGTTGCATTGTTACTGTACAGAAAATTTACTTTCTACGTACAAATGCAGAGTTGTGAGACTTTTTTTGAAATTCATAAATAAATGAAATTACTTTCAGGCTTCGCGCGATTTTATAATAAGGCATTCAAATCTTTGCACTATAGTGTCTGTTAAATTTTAAGCGACAAATTTTTTCCGTGTAAAATAATTATGATGTTGAAGCTTACCTTCTTGGAGGTTGAGTGGTTCTAGGCATACGTCGTAGGGTTGAAGAAGAACACCGTAGAAAAATAAAAATAAAAAAAGGTACAGGAAGTAATAAAGTAGGATAAAAATGATGCAGCAGAAAAGGAGGTAAAAAAAAAGTGAGTAAATAATAGTCGGAAAAATGGAAATTCGGAGGAAGTGGGCCAGAGTGTTGCATAAATGTAAAAAAGACAAGGAATGCGCCAGACGGAGTTGCACGATGGAAGATGGATAACGTGTACAATACGGCGAAATACAAGAGGGAGGTGGAGACGTTAAATGGATTTCGAATTAGTAAAAGGCGGGAGATTGTGTAACATGATGGTGGAAAGCGGAGGAGGCAAGTCGGCCGATGAAGGAAATTCTTCAGGTGGAGCCGAAGTAAGGAACAGGAAGTAGGATCAGAGGTAAGGCTACAATAAAACAAAACACGATGAATGTCCCGATGTGCAAGCTGCAAGCACAAGAAACAAGCAGGAGGATAGCGTTAGTTCGTGTTAGCTTCCGAATAGTAAATTTATAGGGTAGTTTATATCTTTATGCAGTTGCAACGTATAAAAGCTAAATCTTAACCGGTTTTTTTCTTCTTCTTCTTCTTCTTCTTCTTATAGTGCTACTAATACAATGAGACCTAAGTTATTTATATGTTGAATGAACAAGTCAATCAATCTAATCTCTAATTAAAAGGAATCTGGATTTTCAATTCTAATGATTCTGCGGAGTGAACCCTACACAATTCAAATCAATGCGTGAATATACGACTGATTCATTTGGAATAAAATCTTGCTTGGGATTCATTCAGATTGACTCAAAATGAAAACTTGCTTCAACTTGACTCGGATTTACGCTCATTGTTTGCTCATGCGTTACATTTCACGGAAAAAAATGGATGTTTCACAAGATTACATATCAGCACGAGAAAATATCTACATGGAGAAACATTTTATATATTTATATCTTTCAATCTAGATATTATATTTCGTAGTAAAAGTACATAACTTGAGAAAAATGAAATTAAACTGTAACTCTGTAACATAGGTTATTCTAAATTTTACTATAACCTATCTATGTATACCAAAGTTTTTTTTATCATTTTTTTTTTTTAAGATTAGTATTTTTACTCCCAACAATTATCAGAATGATACAATTTTCCCCCTAAATTCAAAACTATCTTAATAAAAGACCTAATTCATTGAAATCATCAAAAATTGTCCTTTAGTCTTCAGATTTTTTTCTTTGTATACGCAGCTGACATCTTTACAAGAGAAATTTGAATCATCAGAGCAAACATGCTGGAAATAATGCAACCATTATACAGGAAACACGCAGGCTGGATCATCTGAAGATGACTTCTGCTGGACCGAGTTCGACTGAATTTTGGTTTCAAGAAAATAACAATCCAAATCCCATAGCCGTAGGGGTTAAGGCCTCAAGCTAAGAGGAATTATGTCACCTGCACAAAGTAGCGATCAAGTTATTCTTATCAATAACGGTTGCTTATACCTACGTCAGTTCCAGCATGTGAACGTTTGTTCTCCCATGCAGGGCTAAGCTATAATGGTTAGCAAACGTTGAAATAGCTAGATTATTATCACCGAAATACCTTGATATGTTGGTATAATTTCATATAGACGAGATTAGATTAAAATGAAGTTTTAAATTCAAAAATTGTATCAAAATTTATTTTATCTTCAAGATTTTTGAAACTGTCTTAAAAAATTACTTTTTCGTCTTCAAAACTAATCAATACGTAAAGTTTTTTGTGATCGATTTATCTTACTGTAAAAAACTAAATTTCTCTTATTTCTCTTGTGTGTGTGTGTGTTTGCGTGTACGGAAATACCAAATAATTCATTTACATATATGTATTTGGAAATATATTTATGAACAACACCCTCTATAGGCGGTAATACATATCTCTGCTACTACTACATATTTCAATATTTGAGTTTAAAGATCCATTTTTTTCCGTATTGTGTTATTGACATAAATTGTTTATGATTATGTTCAGCATTCCCATCTACAGTTTTACACGCACTGAAATAAGTAGACTTTAATAATCTTGCTCTTTTGAGACTGATCTAGCTGATGCTGCTAGTAACTTGAAATTTCTTTTCTTGTATTTTTTTTATGGATGCACATCACATATTATGTATAGATTGAGCAGTGCATCCGTTTCGGCTCGCTTTCTAGTTTCTATTTCACTCGATTTCACCAGAAGGGGTCAAGAAGCTTCTCGCAAGTAATATAAATTTAGAAACTACTCGGCGTCGCACACTCCGTGTCCACTCCGTCTTCATAAAGACACACTTTACTGCTTCTTTACGCTACAAGTCTCCACTCGCGAGGAAGAATTAAATTGACACTAATCTTGTAAGCGCTTCCGGAGTTACATCTTTGGAGACATAATTTCGTCAAAATAACCGTCTTTTAGATTTAGAAGTTTTATCAAAATTACCTTGACAGTACCGCTAGATGCGCTAGAAGCGAGCAAGCGTCAAGTCCTCGGTGAACGAAGAAAACTTATCCATATCTTTAATCAAAAACGAAACACATTTTAAAGTTCACATAAATAATAATATACAAGGAATTTTTAATCATTTTTGTATAACAAAACTCAAGATTTTCACTACACTGCTGGAAATTTATTTCTATTTTTTTCTATACGCATATACATAATTAGCTGCTGATCATTGATCAAACAATAAAGTTCTAGATTTCAAGCAGTGCGTTTCTCTATACTTATCTGTTCTAATAATAAGTTTGAAGTATCGTTAATAACGTAAATTATTTACTCAAGTAAGGTGATTGTCCCAATTCCTGCTCGCAGCCTTGACAGAAATTAAATTCTCTTCAAAAATTTGTAAAAAGAAAAGTATGTATTAAATTTTGAAATTCCCACTGAGTATCCAAATGGCAGCACCACGTAGATAGTTTTCAATCTAGCGGATCTTCTCAAAAGCTTTATAAAATTCACCTCCTTTTCCCGAAAAAAATACTAAGCCTAAGTCCTCTGTCATAGAGCCTGCAGTTACACCGAGGACGTATCTAGATAGAGTAAATCGTGAAAGAGTAGCGTAAAGTTAGATATCGAAAAAAGCGTAAAATCAGTAGAGCTAACAACATTTCTAGGATTAATTCTGAATCGTCGGTAATCGTTGCCACAACTCTAGTTACGTCCACGGTGTAACTGCAGACTCATAGGTAGAGAAATCGATCTCGATTAAAGGATTCGTTTTTGGTATTATTAAAAAAATTTTTCGGCCAAGCACTCCAACGTTGCTGGTCTTATAAAATGATCAGGAATTGGAAAATCCACATAAAAATTATTCATGCAGAAAAATATATGGCGTGAAATGCAGAAAGGGAGATGAGGACTAGCGAAAAAATTCGCTTTTACGAAAAATTTGAATTTAAGACTGGTCTTTTTATTGATCAGACATAAAATCGATTTTTTGGTCGCCAGCCCTGTCTCTTCTCATTTTACGTCACATATGCGATATTTAAATATAAAAACAGCTCTGGGTTATAGATTTTACAGACAGTAATAGTACAGTATATGGTTGAAAGAATGTGCATGGATCTTTAAGTATATCACCGCATTCAGTGTGGTGCAAAAGAAACTGCGATCATTGAGAAAAATTATCGCTGAAGCTCGAGTTTCTCACCCTCGTACTGCTACTGTGGACCTCTCCAACTCTGCGACGACCGCATTTACGAGACAGAAAGTCGACTTTCTGAGAGCAGTCCTAGTTCTATTTCCGTTGTTCATGAATCATCCTCGTTCGCCTATCTCTTATGGTCGCGCGGTAAAGCGTTGGAGGCACGCGGCTAAATATGCCAGGCGAATTTTAATAAGAAACGTGCGTTTAAATTCGTCGTATTTTGTGAACTAGAGAAGGATTTAAAGCTTAAATTCATTAAATATAATTTTAAAAAAATAAATACATTATATATGTATATATATATATATGTCGAATATGTATATAGTGATGTGAAATTCTAATGCAAATTTTCCGTGTATGTGTATGTGTGTTACGTTTTTCCACTATCCTATACCATATATCTCGAGAAGCTGTATATGTATATATATATATATATATATATATATATATGTATAGATAAATCAATGGGAAAATTTATGCATAATAATATTAATAATATTAATCTTTTATTAATACTCTCGAGATAAAACGAGAGAGATTCGCAATGCGCTATATCCAGAATTCATGTAACTTCACAGCTAGTGGTTTCCATGTTGTGCTGTATTTGGTGTTCAGTAATTTTCTTTTTCAATCTAATCTACATTTTATTGTACATCATGAACAAAAGAAAAAATTTCAGAAGTTTAATTCACTTTGATTATTCTGTGTGTCTTGGTTTTCACTTGAAACGCGAGGTTTCAAGGAATTAAATTGTGCTCCGGAAAATTTGTTTTCCTGTAAAAATTTCACAGTGAAATGATTGTTAATACTATTATATTCACGCACTAGCAATTTAGGAAAATATTGTACTGTTTATTTCAAACGGTTATCTTCTTAGAGGTTATTCAAATCCCCCTGTTGACATGCTATTTCCGAAAAAAAAGGAAAAAAGAAAAAAAAATCGCTTCACTGAATTATTCGGGAAAATCATGCTTTTTCATGACGGCCGCTGTCTGGCCAACTAATGTTAACGATATAATGTAGTCCTTACAAGCGTATTTGAATATCCAAATTGGTGTTCATGTACGTTTTAGCAAAATAGGGGTATCGTAGAGCGGTAATACGTATCAGACTACATTTCACGCTCGATCGAGACTGAGACCAACCCATAGACTATTTCCCAAAGGGATTCAGACCTGATATAATGCTTCGAACGTATAGAGTATGTATGTTATATATCCACTACTTGCTGTATCACATTACGGAATTCTATATGAGGTAGGTCAAAAACCTTTGTCCCTATACGATAAACGCTAAAGTCGTCAATAGACCTTCGATAAAGTTTGATTTAAAAATTGAATTTGCACATTTTCAAGTAGGATCGTATGTACTTTCTCACTACACTGTAAAAAAATTTCAATTACTTTAGTTGAAGTTTTTTAGAATTACCGTAGCTGAATGAATATTCAATCAAAAGTAGTTGAATTTTCAATATATTTTTAATAGTATATATAAGCCGCGATTCTTCACTTTTCTTATGTTAATCTTTTTTCAGAACCTTCTTCCTTTTCCTTTCTTGTTTCAGTTTCTCCTCTGACAAATTGTGTCAATAAATAACATATAAGACGCAGTATATATGGTTACTTCAGTGTTGGCCGTCAAGATATAAGCTCAGGGTGCTGCAGACACAATAACAAGGAATCATTTTGTTTAAATAATAATAATACATATTTTTTAACTACATGATTTGATTATTTATTAGTTTTCCGCATCGATTCCAAGATAAGCATTGCGTCAAACGCATTCGACGGATCGTATTCGCGATGTGAGATTCGCTCAACAACATTACGTGCGAACCGTGAAATTATGCTTCCATAGCTCATGGATCGTGACAAGTGGGCTTGCATAATAGGAGCGCACATTCGCAAAACTAAAGTCTCATCGAAACGGACGATTGGACGGATGGTCGCTGTATACACTAGAACGTAACTCGGCCCAGTTGGAATGCAAATCTTGAACTGTTTTGCATTTTGTCGTCCGTTTATGCGCCACAACACGGATTACATCTGGCAAGAGTATCGTTGCTGCGATTATGCAACAGCGGTACTCAATGTCATGATTCTACCGGCGCTTACACCCCTCATGAATATCGTGTCTGTACACAGGCGTGTCCTAAAGACGCAAAGCTTTCAAATATTATACGTACCTGACATGGAAGATTTCGTTGATCTTCTATAGTAATTTAGTTAAAAGTTATTGGTAGAATACCAAATCGTAAATACACCATTAAAATAAGTTATAGGACATTGGGGCTATCCATATTTCTCGTGGTCAGTAGTAAAAGACATCACGATTAAAGAATATTAAAATCTGTTAAAACCATGTGAAATCGCTTCCATACTACACCGTTAAAAATTTTTCTAATTTTTTACAACACATTATAAAACAAAACTTAATGTAAAATTACAATAAATGTATTGTAACTTTACAATACATTTTTTATAACACCCCCAATCCATGATTTCGTTTTTCAAGTTATATTCATGGTAGTGTGCGAATATCGTGTAGATGATAGACTAAGGTTACTAAGGTCTGTAAGGAGGATAGAATACATATGTAGGAAATAGCCAAGTCGCAGAGGCTATACATATAGGTTTCCACTACCATCACCATCGATTGAATAGCATATATATGGCTCAGCAGCAATACTCAATGTTAAGAAGCAAGGCGAGACCCGGGGTTCGATTCTCGGCATCGGAAAAATCTCCTCTTCATGCATCTAACCAGATTGCCTATACTGATGGATTCAATAGCAACATAGCTATATATATATATATATATATAGGGATACAGTGGCGCCATCTCCACACTTGCTGTTGGAACTGCTAATCCAACTTCGTATTTCGCGTAATTTCGTGTTTCACTCCCAGCCATAGGCACGTACCCAGGGGGGGTGCCCGAGGGGCCTTCCCCCCCCCGAAATTTCATAAAGTTATGTTATGTGCAAAAATAAAATGAAACAAACGAGTAGTTGTCATTTTTCGCAGGGTTATCAACTTGAAAGGAAATTAATAAGTATGAAATTGCGGAGATGCACGTAAAATACTTTTAATACCTTTTGCGCGCTATTTTGCATTGTGTCGAAAATTTTCCCAACGACTTTTAAACTTTGAATCAACTTTTTCATTTAGATTCACACAAGTGTTATAAGTATAACTACTGTACATGTACGAGCACATAATACGATCATGTACTCTTGCAAGCCCGATCCCAGCCAAGCGTTTTATGACTTTCATTAAAACCCCTTTGTCTCCGCTATCTGCGTTCCCTCTTATATTGTTAGAGAGACGTAAGGGCCCAAGTACTTGGCAACGTTTAGGCACGGTCAGGATTCCATGTTAGCTGGCGTGGCACACAATGTTTACACGAGCGAATGGCCCGCGATTTCATTATTAGGCAATGAATCCGCTTGACGCGGGCGGCCGCGGCGGCTGATATGCGTTGAACCATCAAAAACGATTGCTACAACTCTCGATGGACTGACATATCCGAGTACGCCTAACCTGTTGTACGAAAATAAGAGGATGTTCTATTCTTCTATTTCGCAAATTATTTGTTAATTGAGAAAAAGTTCCTTTAGTAAAAGAATATCAGCTCTTTTAATTCTAATCTATATCTTTTGTGTACATATCTTAATGAAACAGCTGAATTATAGTTTTCAAATTTTTTTGTTTAAGCAAAATTCCTTAAAATAATTAATGTTAGTAATATACATACAGACGCAAGACTGTTAGAGGCAGAATTTTGAATAAAAGAGACTATGTTTTTGTGTGCAGGCATGAGTGACTCTCTAATTTATAGACTTCCGTTATTTTCTTTTATTAATATTAGTTTAACAGTTTCGTTTTATTCCATAAATATTAAATTAAATAGATGAAATCGATACAATGGAAATAGTATAGTAGAAAATTTCTATTTTATTCAGAATTGTTAACTTGATTTTGTTGAATAATTGAGTATACTCTACTTCGTGAAGTATATATCAAAGATTCAGTAGAGTGTGCCATTAAAGCGCAGTATGGATTGGTCACTTTGACGAACAGTTGCAGCTGTTCAAAACTGACATTATGGTCTTGAGGTAATTTAGCTTATGCTTTCTATTAGTAGCATGTCAAGCTGAAATGGAAACTAAATCAGAGGTTCGTTAAGCAGCTTCGGAAATTATTGATTTTGCAATTACCTAATCAGAGACTGGATAGTTGGAGCATTCTACATATCTACCAAGCGCAATTCAACGTAATTCAATTGAATTTTCTAATTCGTAAATTACTCAGAATTCTCTATTATATGTACATATTATACACCAGATTATTAATACCACCAGCAGATGTATACAAAACAATTTTCAAAGAAACCGGCCCTCATTGTCATAATATTTCTTTACCAAATCTTAATTCTTCTTTTACCTATAATTTAATCACTACCATATGTATTTTGTATTTGAATATCCAACCCTGACAACTCGAGCAATGGACATCTACATCACACCATCAACAACAATCTGCAATCTCTGCTGAGATGTCATATATTGACTTTCGTGGCTCGAACAGAAATCCTCTACACAATCGTGAAAAACAAGATACTATTTCTGGATCATTGTAATACATATACGCAATATGTTCATCAGAAGTCTAAGTTCTAATTTCTCATAAATAACTCGTGTCGATCAAAGGGATTTCGGAACAATATAATGCCGGCATCGATGTCGATGTTGAAAATCAATTGGGATGCTGCAAAAAAAAAATACATCGAAGAAGTACTCTGTACAAAGAAGCGAAGGAGGCGAAACAGTATAAGCGAGGGGTACTCTGAAGAACTAGCGCACATCAATAAGTCTGATTGAGTTGAATCAGGGAAAACAATAGGAAAAATAGACACTAATATGTTGCCAAACTAGCAAAATTGGGAATAAAATATAATACATAGATAGGACTGTTTTAATTTCCTGTGATTGTGCGTTCTGTTTCACATAACCTTGCATGGAAGAGAAAAAACGAATGATAATGGTACATCATCAATCAGCAGCAAATGTTGTGTTTGTTGTATACACATTAGCTCGCTCGTGAGCAAACGAAAATCACGCAGTGCCAACTAGGTAACATACAGCATAAATACGAGACACGTTTGCTAGTCAATCGTTTCGAATCACAGAGAATTTTCGAGGTCTCCCCGCCTTCCTCGTTGAAGGCTATATTGTCGATGATTGTCGAGTGAATCGTCGAAAGCAGACTGATTGGTTCAAGCCGATAATCGAGATTTAACGGCAGCATTCGATTACCGATATATGTACACTCTCTCCTATCAAAAGCGATGCAAAAATTGTATACAGTTCCTCCTCTTCCTCTCGTGGAAACTACTTTAAAATGAGAGACTGCTTTAGCAGGAAGAATTGCAAACTGTGGATGAATAATAAAAAACAAAGTAAATTTATTTAAAGTAAATGACTACAGTCATTATATATTTAGGTATGGTCTATGGTGAGTCTAATTCTTAATGAACTAATAATAGTTTCTGTTTGGAGGTTCGTATAAAATAGATAGATTATGATGATTATCAATCCAGCAAGTGAATACCGCAGTTCAACAATAATTGGTTGAACAAAACAAAGTATTTGTTTAAGGAAGTTTTAGTGAAAATCATGCTCTAAATTTCATTTACAGAAATAATAATATGTTCAATATTAAAGTGTTCCTTGTTTCACTGTGGTGATGGCGAAATTGAGTTCACATGTTCGAGAGTAGTAGAAATTTTACACCTTCGAGCTATTAACGATCTGTTCCTCAATAAATTATAAACGTAACTTCTGACACTAGTTTCGTGTACCTGTCAATTTATTGCCGGTAGCGTCGTCACTGAGGATTTTGTTCGTGCAAGTAAATAAAATGTGTATGTACAGGTCATAAAATGTGTTCTTTAATACCCCTTATTGAAATTTTATTTTTTAAACTGAATTTTTTCATATGAAATTTTTCATCTCCTTTTATTTTCGGAAATCCTTTTATCCACTTTACTTCCCATTCATTCTTCCTCTAAAATTCTCGTAATAATATTATTCTGGCAACTTCCATTCTCCGCACCCATTTAAGACATTCGTCTCAAACATGACCCCTTGATTCTTCTCCAGATTTCATATTTTCCTCCTTTTGCAAATAGATTACACCATTTACTTAATTTCCCTCGATAAATTATGTTATATTGAATTTAATTCTGAAAGTGTCTTCGTCTTTATAC